>CAJQZJ010033222.1:2606291-2616932 GCA_907164525.1 Lophiomys imhausi | reverse complement strand
ACACACACACACACACACACACACACACACACACACACACACACACAAGTTCTGTCACATGCATAAGCTCATCTAAACGTATTATTTATTTTCACTGATCTTAGAGCTTTATAAGAATATTACCATGCAAAATCTGGCAGTTTGTGGATTTTTTTTTTCCTCAATGATTTTCTTTTTACTCATCATTTGCGGTTTTGCCCATTTAGTTTCACCAGTGTATACAATTTTATTTTGTAAATATGGCATACTTTATTTTTTTATTTATTATCAGTGAGTATGTTAATTGCTTATTGTTTCACCAGTATCAGCAGTGTCAGTAAGAACATTTCACATGAACCTGGTGCCCACCAAGAATTCCTAGAATGTTGATTTTGAGGCGTGAAAGATGTTAGGTTGTATAATATATTAATCTTCAAGTTTTTTTTTTTAAAAAAAGTGACAATTTCAAAATGACTGCAGGAATTGGCACATAAAGTGGCAAGATGTAAGATTTTGCCTTCATCCATGTTTCTTCCAGAATCTAGTGGCATTAAGAGACAAATCCATGTGGCCTTGAGCTGGATTTCCTCAGTTACTAGCAAGGCTTGGAATCTTCACACATGTTTATTCACCAGTTGTGTTTCTTCTTCTCTGAGGATTTTGCCTTTCTCTGAAGTTTATTAGAGTTCTCAATCTTATTTGTTGGAAGAAAAAGCCTTCCCTATTGGTTTATGACATTTCTTTATTATATGTTTTTCTACATCCTGGAATCTGTTTTAAAGTTATCCACTGTGTTTCATTGATCTGTCAATTCTTTGCCAATACCATGTGGCTTTAATCACCAAAGCCCTATATTATATTTTACTGTATGGTAGTGTGAGTCTGACTTCAATATTCGCTTTGTTCAAGATTTTATAAGCCATTCTCATCTCTATTTTTATTACTTAGCTCAATGTTAGAATCATTTTGTTTAAGCTAAAAAGGTTTTAAACTTTGATTGGCAAATAAGAATTCCTTTTTAATGTTGTTTTCTTATTCAGAAACATCTCCTATCTTTCAAATTATTTTTATGGTTTCTTTCATAAAAGTCACATTGTTGTTAGATTGTCCTCTCCGTTTCAAGCTTGAATGCATTGTGGGTGGCACTGTCTAGCTAATTACTGGTCGCACAAGAAATGCTATTTGGGATATTCACTTTGCAATTCATTGCTTTGCTTAATCATTCTCCTCATTTAGGGGAAGATCTATTTAGGATATTTTTAAGCCACATTTCTTTAGCTCTATGTTTTCTCTATTTTCAGGTACACGTGATCTCTCTCCTGTCTTGAGTCTGATCTCTCACTCCTCAGTGCTGTCTTAGTCAGAGCCTTGAACTCACTGTATCCACAGTAGTCCTGAGCAAATTCTTTTTTTTTTTTTTAAAGAAAATTTAACTTTATTAAGCCCATGACTATGGTAACTTTATTTTTGTAAAGCTTTAGTAGCCAGGGCTAAGAACTGTTACCAAAAGTAGATTAGTAACTTGTAAGAACTCTGCTGACTTAAGTTTAAAGTCAATGTGCTCAACTTCAAAATTTTAATATCATGTGTATCATCATGAAGTATCATCTTTCACACACTTTATAACACTAACAACAGACATAAACCCTTCATTTTTCCTTTCTATCTATAAACATCTAATCATTTTAACCTTAGTTACAACTTGTGTAAATAAATTTATCTTTCTTTCCAATCTGAACCTATCCCTCTATTTTAACCTTTTTATTTATTGTGGGTTTTTTCTTTTTTTTCCGTTTTCTTTTTTTTTTTATTTTTTCCTTTATTTTTTATTTCTTCAAGTTACATCTCAATCGCAGTCCCCTCCCTATTCCCCCCTCCAGTCCCACCCTCCCACCCTCAAACCCCCATCCTCTTCCCTTTTTTTTTTTCTTTTAAGTTTAAGGTATATCTTATTTCCCCCTACAGTTTCCCCTTTCAGTCCAACAAATGGCTCTTTCTCTTATAATAATAAATACAATACAAAACAACAGAGGTAAATTAGGCCACAGTTATGAGGGTTATATGGCTTAGTGTACATTCCCAATGTCCAGTCCATATGTATTTGGCACCTGACTTTAACATTCTACTATCTAACCATCTCCATGAGTTTAAAGTTCTATATCTAACTCAACATTCATACTAACTTGCAACACAATTTTAAAAGCATCTTCTTAGATCTATAACACTCTCTTACTCCTAAACAACTCAAAATTTAATTATGAGACTCTAGCTATCTGTTCTTCAACCACCTCAGAGACCTGAGAGGGATAAATATATCTGATTTTATAGGAAGTACAGGGCCTGCAGCTTCCCAAACTAAGAAATGACATGGAAGTGGCTGCCTGGACAGTTCCCATTTTCTCTCCATACATTACAGCATTGATCTTCAGTCATTTGGCCCCGTTTCTTTGACAGACATTGATTGTAGAGCAGGGGTTATGAAGGACTTGCCTACCCTGTCTTGGCAGAGCTAGGCTGTCGACTTACCTGCTTCCAGTTTTTGTCCTTTTTGAACAGCATTCTGTCTACAGTTGGAGCAAGGGGCTTTTCCTACCAAGAGACAGGCTTGCGACTAATTCAATCATCTCCCACTGGAGATTCTTCGATGCTCATCTTCTACTTGGAGGAGAATGGGGGTGCTGTCAGGAGTTGATATGTCTTGATATAAAAAAATCTAAAGTTACGAAAACATCTTTGGATGCCATATTCTGCAGATCTCTTGAGGTTTTTGAAGAGGCCCTATGTATCTCTTATATTAGGATAAGCAGATGTTGCTTGTCTCTTAGCAGGTTTATTTCTGATTAGCTTAGAAAATAACTATAATAGGCTGTCATAGTACCTAACAAAATGACCGGCTTGCATAGCTATTAGTTTGCATTTCTTAATTATCCTAAACAGTTTATGACAATTAGTAGTAAAAGGCCAAAACATTACATTTCATTTTTTTCTTTACCTCCTAACCCTTCCATCCCATTTCTCTGGGGTGGGGTGTCCTTATATAATAGTCCCTCATCTCAGTTGAGAGGTCGTATGAGGGCCAAGAGCCTCCTCATTCATTGGGGGTCTATGAAGCAGTACCATCAGTGAAAAGTGTCTCATTGCCCGGGAGAGAGAACTAAAAAACAAACAAACAAATAAGCAGACAAACAGATAAAAAAGACTAAAAAATAGAAAAAATTATAAAATAAATAAATAAATAAAAATAAAAAGTCTATGTTAGTTGTAGTATTGATACCTTCTACTATAGAGCTAAAATCCTACTATAAGTGAATAGATGCCGCATGTGTCCTTCTGAGTCTGGGTTAGCTCACTCAGGATGAGCTTTTCTAGTTCCATCCATTTGGCTGCAAATTGCATAATTTCATTGTTCCTGATAGCTGAGTAATATTCCATTGTGTAGATGTACCACAGTTTTTGACCCATTCTTCGGTTGAGGGACACCTGGGTTGTTTCCAGTTTCTACCTATTACAAATAAGGCTGCTATGAACATAGATGAGGAAACGTCCTTACGATTCCGCGAGGAGACATTTGGGTGTATACCCAGAGTGGTATGGCTGGGTCCTGAGGCAGAGCTCTTGAGCAGCTTGGCTACACAGGCTGTGCTTTTCCTGGACTGTGGTGTGCGCTACAGGCTTAATGCAGACACCTTTGAGTCCACTCCCACTTCTCTAATGAGAACATTGCCAACTACTTTTTCAACATGAGTGGTGCTGTTAACACTCAGAGCAGTAAGTGTTTCAACAACTCTACAAAGCACCCAGGAAGACTGAAGAGTGAAGGTACAAAGCAAGGAACGCAGATGTCTGTTTTCAGCCCGCTGAAAGACACTCGAATTACTTGGAATCTCCCTGAAATCTCTGATGGCTTTCCTCCGCTGGCTCTGCTCCACTGGCTTATGTGCTAACCTGCTCCATGACTTTCCAACATCTCCTTAGCTAGCCAGTGTCAATACCCTGTTCTTCCTGCTTGTCCAGCAAATACACACCTGTGGTTTCAAAGTGCCTCATTCAGAAATAACAGGACCAAAGTGACCCAGAAATCAAAAGCTAGCACATAAACTTTATATCTATACCATCACTTCAATCTCAAGTTCTCAGAGGATCAGCTTTCACTTCCACTTTTTGAAAATAAACATATGAAATTGCTCAATGGGCCCTTTAATTCATCCTTTTATATTGTTGTGTAAATTCTTTGCACCACATCTTTCTCATGTTTCATTCTAGGTAGAAATATTCTATCTACCCTAAACTAGTCACAGAAAAAAAAAATCCTCATGTTTTCTTAGGTAAATTAGTGTCTTAGTCACTCTTCTATTGCTGTGAAGAGACACCATAACCAAGGCAATTCTTATAAAAGAAAGCATCTAATTGTGGGCCTGCTTACAGTTTCAGAGGTTTAGTCTATTAGCATCATGGAAGGAAGCCTGGTGGCATGGATGTGCTGGAGTAGTAGCTGAGAGGTACATATTGATCTACAGGAGAGAAAGAGAAAGACAATGGGCCTGGCTTGAGTTTTTGAAATGTCACATCCCACCCCTCAGTGACACACTTCGTCCAACAGCTCCACACCTACTTTAAAAAGGCAACACCTCTCCTTCTAATCCTTTCAAATAGTGTCACTCCCCTGTGACTAAGCATTTAAATATATGAGCTTATGGAGGCCATTTTTAACCAAACCATCATAATTTGGAAGCCACAATTCTTTGACTGATTGATTGAATGACAAGAAACTATTTTCCTTGCAACATCCTTTCTCCACAAAGCTTAATATTGTATCTGACAAGAGTCTCTAACTTTTATCTTCAAACAAGGGCAAAAATTTTAAGACTATTAAGAGATTTAGTACATAAGATGATTATAGTTTTCAAATTTCTTTCCAGTTTTGAAGGCAAATTGTATGGTTGTCATCAACTCTAAATTTCTATCAGCCTTTCTCCATGTTCTAGGCAAAAGTTGGAAATCTGGCTTATGACTAACTTTGGAAGATTTTTGTGCCCACTTGTAAATTGCAGACCATGACTTTTTGTCTTATACTGTTGATTAATCATTCTGATTCATTTTAAAAAATATTTATAATAAGGCATTGATGTTGGTAAATATTTCTTTCTTTTTCTTTTTTAATTTTTATGAGGCTGAGTCTCACTATGTACTTCCAGCTGTCCTGGAACTCACTATGTAGACCAGTTGGCCTTAAACTCATAGAGATGCATCTACCTTTACCTGCCTGACTTTTGTTAAGTATTTCTAACAATGATGTCCCTGAAAATGACTTTTGTGAGGATGAAGTTGGATGACACATAGCATTTAGAATATTGATCAGTAAGGCAAATACACAATGAGTACTAAGTGAAAATCTTTTGGAACTTAACAACATGGTTGCCTCTCTGTCACAAATTATGGCAGAGAAAGAAGTATCATGAGCATGTGCTCACTTTGCAAAGGTGGTCAGTTATCTGATGCCTGCTCAACATCTTTACTACTATCTAGATGTAAGAGAACTCAAGTATAACACTCATCTATTTAACAGGATCCTCTCCAATTCTCATATTACAAGAAGCCTGGTGATAAGCCATCCTGGACTGAGATAGGGGTTCCCAGGGCAGCAAGGACCTCAGCTTTTTATATTCACTCTTGCATTCTTAGTATATAATTTTCATCCTGTTGCTTGAAATATTGTTACTTTGCATACAACCTCACGTTCAAGTCCCAGACAGGTAGATTGTGTCCACAGTACCCAAACTCTACAAAAACAGTGGCAAGCTTACACTTATGTTTTCTTTTAGGTTGGAGTGAGGCATGTAACCTATCATTGTGAGGGCATCTGGGGAGATAATAGCCAGGCCTCTCCTCACCCTGAACAAACAAAGGCATCCACTATCAAAGAAGAAGGAGAAATAACTTGCCTGCTCCTTTGTCTCAGTCACACCTGTGAACAGTCCAATCCCTAAATGCTAACCAAACTCCACTCTAGCAAAACTTGCCAGAAGGTTCTCTATTGTCAGGTTCATTATTTGGGTGCCGGCATTTTCAGCATTGTTTTCTTTACTACCTTCCCCAACTTGTCAGGCATCAAGGGGCCTCACAGTACAGTAGCACAGTTCACAAAATCTGAAGGTATGTTCCTGGGTTCAAATCTCATCCCATTGATGGAAATTCTGGTGATTTCTCACTTTTGGCAAGTGTAAATACAGTTGACAAAAACACTTTTCTATAAATTTGCTCGTGGACATGCACTTTCATCTTTTCTTGTGTAAATACCTGAGAGTGGAATTGGTTGATGATAGAGTGAATATCAGTCTAAATTTCCAGAAAACTCTCCAGCTGTTCTCTAAAGCAGTGTTACTGTTTTATAGGTCTACAAGCATAATACAAGAGCTCTGGTCTTTTTAGTATCCCCACTAATGCTTGGCTCTGTCAGTCTTATATTTTAACCATTCTCATGAGTGTAAAATGGTATTTATTAAAGGAATCGAAGCTGTCATTTAAAATTCTGGGTTCGAATGGTTTTAATGATTCTTTCAAGCACAGAAATAATTCTTCAATGTTGAGGAAAATGGAAGTTGAGAGAACACTTCCAGGTGGATCTAGAATCAGTTTCTCAACAGGTTTTGATCATTCTTCTCTTGCTCCCAGCCCAGAAAAACCCATGTCACCAGCTGTGGAGACAAAGGCCAATATTGGGGGTTTCATTAGTCACAGGTAGGTTTCCCAATTCCATTCATGTTCAGCTAGTCTCAACTCTCATGTCCCATGCTCCTCAATTTGATTGTTGCCACCTCACATCCCATTTTCCCCTCTTTCTGAATATGTCTTTAAAAGAAATCTCCTTACTGTTATTTTTATTGGGTTTTCAGTGGGGAGTGAAACTAGATATAGCTGCTTGGCTCTTCTCCCCTGTATGCTGCAGCCTCTTGGAAGCCCATGCTCCTTCTCGAAGCCTGAGCTGTGGTTAGGTAGGCGATAGAGAGGGAGGCTGGGAATGCAGGCTCAGAGCAAGGCCAGTTCCTCTCTTCCCTGACCACTGATGAGTGGTGTGAGTTAGGGAAGTCACTTAACATCTGGTGTTTCTGTTCTCTTCAGATGTAAAACAGAGGCACTGACTGGGTGAAGTTATGAGGATTATCTAACACATCATGTCTAATGTATCTGGGTCAAAATAAGGTCTTCAAAGACATTTTGCATCTACATCTTTATTGTTATCACTGGAACCTGAGAAGTGGAGCTTCTTCAGAAGGCACAGAGCGGCATTAGTGAATATAGCATAATAGAAATTTTACAGGTTTACAAAGTGTTCACAGGTCAGTGTGTGGAAATATATAGCATTTCAGAAATGACACTATTAACTCTGTTTGTACTTGTTTGATTCAAATTCCAATTGATATTTATGCCGTCTACAAATAAGTATTGAGCTAATAGCTTAAGGTAAAACTATTTCAAAAGGGGAAGCCAGCAAGACGGCTCTGTGTAGAATGATCTGAGTTTGAGCCCTGAAAGCAAATGTGAATTGAAAGGATGTGTGTGTGTGTGTGTGTGTGTGTGTGTGTGTGTGTACTCACATTTACATGTCTGCACAAAAAAATCAGTAAATAAAATAAACATAATAATTAAAACTATTTCAAAATGGTACATTAGCTTTGTGTCTGTGTGTTTGTTTTGTTTTGTTTTCCAAGACTTGGCTTCTCTGTTTAATAGCTCCGACTGTCCTGGACTGGATTTGTAGACCAGGTTAACCTCAAACTCACAGACATCTGCCTGGCTCTGCCTCCCCAGTGCTGGGATTAAATAACCACTATGCCCAACAATGTAGATTTGCTTTAAGAAAGCCTAATGCTATTGGTTTGTTTTATGCTTTAGCACAATTATGTGAAGACAAATAAATGAGATTTAAAAAAAAATCTTTAAAGCAAGTACAGTAGTAAATGTTCCATAGCAGTCAATAAGGAGAAATTCTTTTATTTTTTTTTTTATCACATAAAGCCTGATGCAAAGAGGGAGAAACTGTGTTGTTAGATAGTAGCTACTAGTTATACTTCACAGCATGTACAGTGAGCCTGTGCGTGCACACGGAATTTTCTCCAAAGAAAATGACTCCTAAGCATCCTGAAACAGGAAAGACTGGAGCACAACTGCTAATTAGATTTCTGTTTACTGGCAAAGGTAAGTCTCCTGAATCACACAGAGCTGCCTACTTCAGGTAGAGTGGGGGCAAGGAAGTGAGATACAATGTAGCACAGAATATACTTGGCTGTTGAAGGGAGGGGAGCACAGGTGTTGAAGAGGAACTGGCCAGCGATAGCTCCGAGGTTGGATAAAGGAAGAAGAGAAGAGTGGCTGAGAACCACACATCAGCATATGCATAGCCAATTCTGAATAAAGAGTATGTAAGAGCTGAGCTGAAACTCACACCTCTCAGACTGGCAGAGAGAGAAAGGAAATTAGGGACTAGCCAGAACATCCAGGACAGAGCTGCCTTCTGCTCTATTCAGATTCTTTGAAGTCAGTGGGCTGTTGAAAAAAACCTGCTTTTGCCAATCGAGAGGGTAGCAAGGCTTGCCAGGAAGCTGATAGTAACACCATTGTCACATGTTAACTTTCAATGGCACAGGATTCTTTCCAGAATAACAGGGACAGATGTGGTCATTACTGCCCCAACACTGTAAAAATCGGCTGTTGGTCTGTGGAGAATGATGGCAGACATCTGGACATCCATAGAGAGCACAGAGCTGCAGATCTGCTCAAACCTCTCCTCACCTCATCAGTTCACTCCGTGAAAAGTGAGCGGATGATCAGGGCATGTGCTACTTTCTTAGGAAATTTGGTAACTGCCAGTTTTGTAAGTTCCAAACTGATGTTTTCTGCCTTGTCTCTCTAGTGATTAAAGGGTACTTTACACATTAGTCCTCTTCCTTTAAAAAGGAAACCACAGGCCTAAACACCCCAGTGTTATTAACTGTGTTTTTCTCAAAGATCTAGGAAGTAAGTTGACTCTGTAATAAATGTGTTTATTTTTTTAGTGAAGACTTTTGATCCAAAGCTGTTTCTTAGTTCTATTTATTTGACTTGGATTAAGCCTTGGTAAAAATTTATCAAAACAAAAAGAGCAACTGAACCAGTGTTAGGCTGTGAGTCTGAACTGGACCCGAGTTGTGGATGGTGTAGGATTGCTAAGGTCCCCCTGGAAAGTCTAGGACTGGAGTCCATGGTCAGAAAAGAGTGCATTCAACAACCACCAGCCACCATCCAGTTGACTTACTTGGAAGGTGGCATCACAGCCACCACTACTGAATGCAATATGCTTCCTTAGAAAAACAAAAACAAAAACCAAGCTACCATTCCTTTAAAAGCACATGGCCTGCCAGAAGTTTTACTTTTGTTACCTTGGCCTTTCACAACAATTCCATCAAGTAGGTAATGATTTCCCACCTCTTCACTGAGCCTTGTACTATGCCTTTCACATCTCATAATAAGCCCATAAAGTAGATGTCTTAGTCAGGGTTTTATTACTGCAAAGAGACACCATACTGAAGCCATCTCTTATAAAGGAAAACATTTTTTATCTTTTTATTGTTTTTTTATTTTGTGAATTTCACATCATACACCCTGTTCCCACTTATCTCCCACCTCCCCTCAGACCCACCCCCTACCCTTGCAACCTCTCCATCAGACAAAAAACAATCTCATTGTGAAAGCTGTAGTGTGTCTCTGTGTGTCCCACAATATTCCTTTTTGTCTACACTTTTTGCTTGCAAATGTTCATTATAATGACTCCTTGGTCTGGTACGAAGCCTCTTTTTTCTGCTACTTTGTCAATACTAGAACCTCACTGGGACTCCTCTCAGATGCCCTGTTATTGTCCTGTGTCATGGAGATCCTGTAGTTTTGGATCTGGCGAACTGGCCTCTTCATACACTCCAGCAGTTCATCCATGGGGTATAGGTTGGAGTGGGCCAACTCAAAGTCCTGGCTCTGGGCCTGCAACCCCCACATCCAGGGTCAGTTCTACTGTGCTACCCAGGTAAGGTGCAGGGCCTGTTCTTTTGAGTATTGCAGCAGGTAAGGGGCTGGGCCAGCTCTCCTGTTCTCATGACCCTATCAGGGCCATCTCTCCTGCCTGCTGCCTGTGGTGCGGACAAAAGAGTGTGGACAGGTTCTCTCCCTCACCAATACTACTTCGAAGCAGACAAAAGGCAGCGCTGGTTCACCTGCAACCCCCACATCCAGGGCCAGGCAGGGTTCTTCTAATCTCTGGCTTGCTTTCTGTCCTGGGATCCCATCTGATGCTTGCCTGGTGCTGGACTGGTGGTTGTCCCAAGCTAGCTCCCTGTCCAGGAGGGGCCCCCTGGCACCAAACTGGTGGTGGTCTCAGGCTTGCTTTTTTCAGAGAATGTTAGGCTACTTTTCATTCAGATGTTCATTGGTCTACTGAATGTAGACATAGCCTCTCTCCTCTCTGCCACTTACTCATGCACATGTGACACAGCAGTCACAACTGCAATGTCTCTAGGGGCAGGCTAAAGGAAAATATTTAATTGGGATTGGCTTACAGTTTTAGAGGTTTTGTCCATTATCATCATGGCAGGAAGCATGGCAGTGAGTAGGTAGACATGGTGTTGGAGGAGTTGA
>CAJQZJ010033222.1:2592871-2606281 GCA_907164525.1 Lophiomys imhausi | reverse complement strand
TCTTGCCATGTGGACCACACCCGAGTACTTGTATATATATGCATACATTTGCTATAAGGCAAAAACATGAATCAAAACTTTTTAGATATTACATGTATGCTGTGATTTTAGAATCCTAAAGAATGTGCTTGCATAAAACTCACACATGTAACTCCTGGCTGTGTGCTCTCTCATTCATTAATCTTGCGTTGAGGAGTACACGTGCCAAACCATGGTAAGTTCTGGGGATCCAAAGATGCACAATGTTGAGGACAGTATAATGTAATTTCGGAAACACACCCTTTTTGTGGACCTATTCAGTACACAACACACAGTGGGCACAGAGCCGGAAGGGGTGCTGCCTGGCCTTAGGGGAGCAGGAAACTTTTGTCGTCCTACAGTTGCACCCTACAGAGGTACTTCAGAGAGAGCAGAGCTGAGGATGCACCTAATGCAGGGAAGCCACAGCAAAGATGCCAGGCTGCGCACAGTGAGTTACAACACTCGAGGCAATATTTAAGTTTAAGCTTTCTGCCTCATCTCAATATTGATCTAAGGAGGCTGAAAGCTTTAGGGGCAATCTAAATATGGTTCACTCTAAACATAGGATCAGAAACCACAAACCACTTGAAGACTATTTTGTAACAAATGTATTTGAAAGGGAATTCCCAAAAAATGCATTGTAGATGTGGCTTATGCCATCAAGAGAGGCAAATAAGTTTGGATATGGACATCCTATGTATGGTGTTTGTGTTTACGTGTTTGTGCTTAAAAGGAATTATGTTATTGACACCCACTACAGTTTCAATTGCTCTCTAGCCTTATTTTTTGAGAAGGCATCTCTTACTGTACCTGGTGCTGTCCCATGGCTAGTAGTGAGCCGGGCTGGGCAGCAAGTCCTACACAGCCTCTTGCTTCTGACCCACATCCACCTGCCTTACTGTGACAGCTGGTATCCACATCCTCCTGCTTGTGCAGCAAGTGCTTTCCCCTCTGTGACATCTGCCCAGGCCTTTGCTTGCACATTTTTCACAGCTTAATGGAGCACATTTTCAACACTGTGAAATCCACCTATTGTAACCTCAAAACGGTGTGTTTTTAAAGAACTTGCAGAGCATTTAGAATTTCACAGTCCAGGCTCAGACTATTTTACCCATCTCAGAACTACCCTTGAGTGCATTTGCAGATAGCTTTAAACAGATGATGAAGGGCACCAGGTAAACATGCTACTGAGATTTCACTGGACATACTTGAAAGTATGAAGATGGTGACATACTGTGATACTGTGTTAGGGATTGTGCCTGCTTGTCTGTAGAAAACCGTATTGAGAACTTTAGAAAAGTTATGAAAAAATATGGGAAGAAGTTTTATAGTGCATTGAAAACAGGAATTACCCAAGAAAAGTTATTGACTACTCGTGATTTCACCATTCCCTTAACTACTCGGTTATATAATAGTCCTTTGTGTGCTATTTTGCAGAAAATAAAAATACTGAAAAATCTTTATTTTCTTGCTTGCTTGACTGACGTATTAACTGCATATCTGACTTTGGTCTAGAGAAGAGAATCTCCAGGTTTACTTTTAGTCTTGAAAGTATGCACCACCTAAAAGGAAGCTCACACAACGGGGGAGAACTTTGCCAGCTGTACATCTGACAGAAGATTAACATCCAGGATATAAAAAGAACTAAAAAAACAGAGAACCAATTTAATTTTATTTAATTTAATGCAAATTACATAAAAAAATCAATCAAACAAACAAAACAAAATGAACCAAGTAGCCCATTCAAAACTGAACCTGGGATCTGAACAGTAAGTTCTCAAAAAAAAAAAAGGAAATTGCTTAAAAAAAAAGTCTCAAAAAATGTCCATCCATCATTCCTGACAATTACAGAAATGCAAATCAAAACAACTTTGAGATTTCATCTTAACCATCTAGAATGGAAAAGATTAAAAAAAAAAGAAACCAAAACTGGTAACAAATGCTGGAGGGGCTGTGGAGTAAAGGAAACCCTCATTCACCGTTGGTGGGATTGCAGACGTGTGTAGCAACTATTGAAACAAGTGTGGAAAATTCTTTAAAAACATAAAAATAAATCTACCATACAATCCAGATCCTTGGCATATGTCCAAAGTACTTGACATCCTACTCCACGTGTAGTTGCTTGGCTATGAACGCTGCTGCTTTATTCACAATAGCTAGGAAATGGAAACAACCTAAGTGTCCTTCAACTGGTGAATGGGTAATAAAAATGTGGTGCATTTACACCATAGAATACTATTCAGCTCTAAAGAAAATGGGATGGAATTGTGAACTTTGCAGGTAAATGGGTGGAACTAGAAAAGATCATACTGAGTGAGGTAACCCAGACCCCAAAAGACAAACATCACGTGTTCTCTCTCATTGGAGGCTCCTAGCTCTAAATCTCCAGATGTGAGTATATATATCCTGGAGTAACGGCAGAAACTAGGAAAGTAAATGGGATAGTTGCCAGGGTAATGGATTGGGGAAGCAATAGAAAGAGGAATAGCAGGGTACAAGTGATATTATCTGATAAATGAGAGATAAATACAGAAGAAGGAAGAGGGTAAAATAACAGTAATAATGTATAAAAAAGTCATAAGGAATTAACTACTTACCTAAGAATTAAACAAAATAACAAGAACAAAAAGTTTTCTCATATAGGTTGACAATGCTCCTTTCAGGACGCAAAGACCATCTAACGAAGACCCAAAAACCAAGCATAAAAATCTCTATTTTTTAATTGTTAGGATGGAGTGATGTTATGCATTCTAAATGCTAATTAACCTGTTTCCAGAAGCCTGCTTGCTGTATATCAAGTAATGCTTTGTTACCTTGCTTGTCTCTGATTGGTTAAATAAATCCTGAGGCCTGCAGTTGGGCAAAGACAGAGGTAAGCAGGACTAAGGTTCTCTGACTTCTGAAGTAGAGAGGTTCATGATTAGAAGAAGCCTCCAGCAGAACAAGAAGCAACCTCCAGAAGGAGAAGAAGAAGCCAAGAGCAGGAAGGAGGACATAAACGCAACATTGGTTAGAGAAAAGAGCATCATTCTACATTGGCATATTATGGGGAATAACAGCCCAGGGGATGTATGTATATATGGGTTCATATTTGGAGAATAGAATTATGAGCTAGCTTAGATGGGCTAAGATTGCACAATCCAGGCCAAAGCTTGTTAAAAATCTATCAGGTGTCTGTGTGCTCATTTATAATGGTAGGTTAAAGATTAACATCGAAGACCCAATTAAATGTAATATAAATACAGATAAATAATTTAATTAGCCATTTTCTACAAATGGTGCCCAATGTGGGCAATTAGAATCCATGATCACAGCCTGAGAAGGCCCTGGTGAAAGGTGGTTTCCTAACAAAGAGTGGGGGAACCGAACCCAAATACATTTCTAAGGTGCAGCTACCTTAACAAAAGCTGCTGCCTTGTAGCAAGAGCAGAGAGCTAAGGCCTTGGCTCTCCCTAAAAAAACTGACAGCATTCTAGACAGAGCTTAGGAGCAGAATTAACTGCCTAGATTAAAAATAGAGGAGTTCATAATGTCTCAATACATTTGGATTCCAATTGAGTTTGTTTCTCTTAGCATGCAAATGATTTTTACACTGACAATTATGGTTCTGTGTATTCTTTTTGATAAAGATCTGACAAGGACAGGCTTAAGGGAGAGAGCTTACAGATGGAATGCCAAATTACTGGCAATGATAATGGGGGAAGGAGGGAGGCCCTTCCTGATAGATGAGACAAAATTGATGGCAGCTGGAGCTCACAGCTCTCTGGCTACTAGGTGCTTGTCAGGCCTATCTGGAATAGGCCTTCCAGTGAAATGCAGCTGAAACTAGATTCCAAGGAATAATGAACAAAACTGCAGTATAGGATAGCAGAGTTAGACCAATGCTTTTGGAATGTTTTTGCTACTTTTCTTGATTTTTGGTTAGATGCCTTTGATTTTCCCTATATTGGGAGGTAGAAAGGATATTTTCCTGGTTTGACATTGTTAAAATATGAGAGATTTTTGAAGATTTTGGACAGATTTGGAATTGTCACTGCAATTTAGTTGTTGGCCACCAGTGCTTGGCAGGAGGCTGATGGGCCTGGGTTGCTTTGACTGGTGGCCTATTGACCAATGTGGCCCTTCCCCCAGTAAATATACTAAGACTTTTTAACATTTCAACACTCAGCCCTTAGCTGGGCAGACTCTCAACTAGCTCATTTAAGACTACCTAATCCCAAACAGCCACGTGGCCTTTTGTATCTTCCAGAGCTCTCAAACACGTCTGTCTGCTTCCATGTCTCCTGGTGGAAAAGGAGATTCCTCTATGTAAAACCCAGGGTTCATGTTTCCGTCTCAGCAAGTCCCACCTTCCTATACTCTTTCTGTCCAGCTAATTGGCCATCAGTGACTTTTATTAACCAATCAAGAGAATGCCTCAGAAGGGGTGGTAACCAGATCTCAGCATTGAAATCAGCCTTTCAGAACCAATATATTAGACCTTCCTCCAACAGTCAGGGTTGTCTGAGAGACTGTCCAAACAATACAGGCTTCTGCTGCTGGCCTTGGTTATCTCCCAGAGGTGGAAAGTAAGTCCTTATTGGTGAAGACACAACAAACTTCAAACACAGGGTCCAGAGGCCCCTGAGCCGGAACTGACCTGAATGTCTACTCCCTGAAGACTAGCTTTCAGCTTTCAGTTCTCATGGTACTAGGAAGCACCATGCAAACCCCCAAAGGAGGGAAGCAACAACAGTCCTACCCAGTTAAAATCCCTATAAACCATAACAATTACCAGCATGGCACAATAACCATAAGGGTACAGTAGTGGTATACATACCTTGGCAGTAACCAACAGCAGCTCAACAAGCAGGGAATCATGCCTAGTACTGGAAACCTAGCCAACCACACAGAGCTAGTTAAGTCATGGATCTTGAAGAAGAATCTACACCCTTCACTTTATTAAAGCTGCATAATCCCTAACTGCATACTAAATATTTGTTCTTATACACACAGATAAGTGTAGTTCTTTCCTCTTATCAAGGAAACTTCTTTTTGCAACAGATAGAGACCATAACAGAAAACTACAGCCAATCAAAATACGAAGTTGTGAAGCCCTGTTCCTCTAGACCCTACAATATTTACTCCCCATTTCCACAATGTTCCCTGAACTTTAGTTGAAGGAGTGTTTGTAGAAGTATCTATTGGAACTGGGCATTTTCTGTGAGACTGTATCTCCTAGTAATGTCAGAGGCTACACCCATAAAGTCTCATCAACATGACTGCCTTAATTGGAACCTACAAACACAAAAATAGACATGATAAAGTGGAGGAAAGACCATGAAGCTTAAGTCCTACCTACACACACACACACACACACACACACACTCTACAGGCAACTAGAAAATGCTGGGAGTAAGAGAAATAGTCTTCTACAGGGAAGAACACAACAATTTGTTATCCAATAACAAATGGTCAGCCCTGAAAACATACATATAAGAAACAGTATACAGACTGAGAAGGTCATCTTTAGGAATATATATACATACATACATATATATATATATATATATATATGTATATATATATATATATATATCCCAGATCAGGATCACATAGAGAAAGAACAAGAAAATATATGTATTTTCTTTTTAAATGACAAGATGACTCTTTCCAACTCAGATAACTGTCATTAAATTCTTTGATGACAACTCACACCAGGTCTATGTTCTGCTGCTTAGTTATGTGTCAACTGTCTTAGTTCTCCTGAAAGTTTCTTAGCCTTAGATAAAAACCAGACCATCTTTTTTATTCTTTTATTTTCAGTGGGCAAAATGTTGAGATATTATTGTTGCCAAGTAAACAATCTGAATCTACCTTGTTTTCTGAATTTAATGAATAAGCTCATAATGTTCACTCTTAGATGACAGGTGAATTATAAAACACACACCTTCCTTCAGATAAGCAAGTGTGCTTGAAGACAGCGTTTAAATGATAATTTTGGGTCACACCCCTCACATTTAACCTTATCAGAGGCTAAAAGAATGCACTTAGAAAAAAAATCAGTAATAAAATTCACCTTACCACATAAACATAAAAGGCAGGTCTGTATCATTTCTCATTGACTTGACTACTCTCCAGTCTTCCAAAACCTAGGAAATTCCCTCCATTTCTAATAAGATTACAGTTTGAGGGTATACGTGAGAGTGATAAAGGTCCCTAAGTGTGACTAAGGTTCCAATCTTGTGACATGTGGAATAATCTATGTAATTATACTCCCTTTAGTGCTACAGAAAAGCCCAAGTGACTGTAATACATGCCAACTTAATCTTAGTCACAGAAAATGTGTTTCTGATTTTCAAATTCGGCAATTCTTCAATAAAAGTTGTTGCACTCCGTCTGATCTATTCTCAAAATACGGAAGTGCTTGAAGTCCGACCACCTGCAATAACAGATTACTGCTCTCTAAAACATTGCGGTACACCTACAATGTGGAGGCGCAAAGCTTTGCTAAAAAAGATCTTTGTAGCCTTTTCTAAAAGAAAGGCGTGATTCCAAACTAAAGCTGGTTTTCAGCAGCCTCTCTGCTCCCAAATGCGACTGGCATCAAAGCGTAATGAAAACCTGTTTGCGGACACTGGATCCAGTCCAAGGTACACCATTGGCATATTCCAGACCCCCTGGGATGTGACTCATATAAAAAACACAGGGCTGTCATCGAATGGCTGGTGGCTCAAATAAATCAAATTTACTTTGAAAACTGAGGCATACCAAAATTTTATTAGGTGAAACTTTAGCATTTCTTATAGCCAACTTGCACATATATATTTTTATTACTTACAGCAGTTAAAAGGTATGCTACCAATCATATGCAAAACAAGAAAAATGGTAGAATACGTTAAAAAAAAACTGTGCAGTAGTAGAAAGTACCATAAAAGAAAGGTTTCCAAGTAATTAATAACAAGTGGCATCACAAAGTACAGCCTTTTGTTCACATCTTTCATGAACCCTATGGTGCAAACATCTCCAGGACCCTCTCCATAGAGCTGCTCCCATTACTTACCTTAAAGATTGACTTTTCACCCTATGGTGATTTCTCACTGACACTAGCAACCATGCCACAGTTCATGGGATGATGACAGGCAGTGTTTGTAATATGCATTTATGAGAAACAAACATGAACACACTCAAGTTGCAGATGATCTGCAAAGGTTCATCTTTAGGCTTCAAAGGTAGGTGTTTTGCTTCCTGAACATCCAGCCACTTTCAATTTCCAGTTGGTAATGTTCTAGGAACATCCACTCCCCTCCTCTGCTAACTACCTGACAATGTTTTATGTCGAACACACATTTACCTCACAAATGTGTTAGTTGCTTACTAAAAACACAGGCAGAAACATACCTTTACTCAACAAATTGTATTCTGAACAAATTAATGTTCGTTTTACATTCATTCATTTTCTATTATTTTTCAATATATAAAAATTGTATACATTTACAGACAGCATGTTATGTTTCAATTCATTGTGCAAATAACATTCACTATGGGGTCCTTTCTATCACATTATGATAGGAGTAGCTGTAATTTTTCTTAAGCAGCAACTGCTTTGACATTTTATGTGGAAAATGTGAATTACTACATGTACACTAAAGTACACATACACAACACACACACATTTTTATCATCTATTGTACATATTTCAACTGACAAGATTGGAACAGAGTCTTCTCAAAGATATTACGTGCACCCAGATATTCTAAAATATTGAGTTTTTGCAATATTGATTAAAGACTATTATTTTCAAATTATAAAATTATGTTAGGTAGTGTGTAATTATAAAGAAATTAAGATATAAATACTCTTAAAACTGTCTCATGTATTTTTAAAGATTTTTTTTGAGAATTTTATTTTTTGAGTATTTTCTTCTAGTCTCAATTTTTGAGAATTTTATGCAAAATATGTACACATACATAAAATTCTTTTAAAATGTCACCCTCATTTCTCATATTTTAGATCCATTCTTGCATAGATTATTTATTTTAATATTATTCTATGAAAAATCAGCAGCCCCATTTTTTCCACAGCTCAGGGAAAGTATCACATGAAAATGCCTTCCGAGATACACTACTTCCTTTATTTCTGACTGGACATAAACTGTTTCAAAGTCAAGGGTTAAATTGGTCATTTTGACAGAGTTTATCTGTAACTTGAGGAAGCCACTCACTTTTAACATGTTTGACTCGTCATTGGTCAGAGCAGAGAGCACTTCATTTGAAATGGCTCCGTGATTTTCACACATAGAAGGAACTTCAATAAAAGCCATGGGAA
Source organism: Lophiomys imhausi (assembly GCA_907164525.1). Classification (NCBI taxonomy): domain Eukaryota; kingdom Metazoa; phylum Chordata; class Mammalia; order Rodentia; family Muridae; genus Lophiomys; species Lophiomys imhausi. Next base: position 2,597,953 of record CAJQZJ010033222.1, on the reverse strand, counting down.
AGGAAAGGCAGAGTGTTTTGGCCCTGGAACGCAAGGGAAAAGACACATCTGCAATCAATGAACAGGGAATTATTCAAGGCTTATTACCTGCTGTGCATGGTACTACAACTATGAAGAATAAGAGAAACATATAAAAACGTTTTCCTGTCCTTAAATTGCTTCCAATTTGGTTGAGAACGAAGGTACAAATGCGGGACTATTCCGGCAGCTATACAAGACAGCAAGGCCATCCATGGCCAGAAGTGCAGTGACACATATTGATTTTGTGGAAATGGCTCTATGTGAAATTCTAAAATGGCACAAGACAGGAGTGACTCAGATCAATATGCAAAAATTAGTCTCATCTGTGTCACAGTGTGTTCTTGTCCATTTTCTCTTCTACCCAAATAGCATTTTTCCTCTGAATATGTGACTGGCCTTAACCTCAGAGGTTAAAGTTTCATTGGAATAAAAGCAATAGAGAAAATCAGAGACAAATTGCAAACGTGGAAAAATATGTTCCCCAACTATGATAGAAACCTCAAGGACAGAAAAAACAAAACAAAACAAAACAAAAACAAAAATAGACACTAGCTAAGTGAGCATGAAGACACAAGCGGGCGAGTGACAGCTGAGTTCAGCGACCTGTTAATTGTAAAATGTTTAACTATATCACTGAAGCTGACACGGTGACGAAATTAAAGCTCCCCCTCTGGAAATGTCAAAGAGTGATTGAAAGTTGTCACACCCTGGACTGCCAATGATTTGGAGAAACGAAGACATGTGTTCGCAGATAATGGGAGGATGGGAACTTTGAAAGGGACTAGGCAATTTCTATTAAGCACCTTGACAGGCGCAAGAATCTTTAATCCAGAAGCTCCACTGTTAAATCACTGTCGAAGGAAATAGGTTCAACCGCTTAACAGATGAAAATGTTAGTGGAGTGGTTAGAGGTTGAGACTTGGAAACAGCATAGAGATCTGATAACAGGATCGATCGCCATAAAGTTCAAAATTAAAATTAATTTTTAAAATGATATTGAGCAGCAAGAAAATATCTCTTCTACATCAGTATCCAGTAGAGATTATGAAGCAATGTATGAAATGTATTTCCAGTTTTGGAAGAAGCATAGGATAAGCTGGAAATGGATATGTCAACATAAAATCAAAAGTAACTATCTGGATCATTAATCTTATTTATAATTAGCAAAAATAAGCATGTGCCATGTCCACTACTTAAAGAAATTTATTTGAAAAACAACACCATGAGGAATATGTTGAGATAAAGTCGTTTGTACATGTTCAAGACTTTTATGGGGCCTAGAAATGGCTGGCTTTCATTCATACTTAAAACAGGGTTTGTGATAGCATTGTCTTCACTGGAAACTTCAGCTAGAGGGAATATTTAATAATATTGTTTTCTAAAGCCATATGTTGAAGTTTCTTTTTGAAATGTTACATTTGTAATTATTTTACCAAACTGAAAGCAGCTTAATTTTCAAAACTACAATGAGCTGAACAAAGGGAGAATATTTATACTACATATCTTTGTATATGATACGACAGCATTTGTTGAAAGATTTAGGTGATTTCTTCCCTAAAATGCTCCTGGGATGGGAGAAAAGGATCAGAAAAGACCTTGCCATTCTTCCTTTACGAACAATCTGCTGAAGCTGTCTGGGTAACCAACTCAAAAACTAAGCCCTGATCATGCTCTTCCTCATGAGTCTAAGTATAACTCACTGTTGACTATCTCAAATAACAAGATCAATTGAATATCAAAAAGTGCTCTGCTTCTGATGTCTTTGAAACATTTTTTTTTTCAGGAAATATGGTTGGGTGTTGAATTGAATTTGGGGAACACTGAAATAGGTTGACTGCTCAAAAAAGGAGGTTTGAGTTCTAAATAATTCTGAGGTGGAACAATCTAGGTTACTGATACACATCACTTTAATTGTAGTATACTATATATGTATGTATATATATACATATACATACACACATATACATATATATATATCCAATGTAGCTCTTATTTCCAAATTGAAATAGAAAAATATTGTCAAGATTAACTTGCAAAAGTAATGAAGTTATTAAGTTAATAAAGTTAGTAAGTTAGTTCTTCTAGAAGAGCTAATGTTTATTCTCACCCATATTTATTCAGACATGGGCATAATCATGTTCAGTGGCATAGACAGCTTTCCTCAGTGTGTGTGTGTTTGTGTTTGTGTGTGTGTGTGTGTGTGTGTGTTCTCCTGTTGTTTTTATTTCTGGTAGGGTCTCATGGAATCCAAGCTGGCCACAAGTTACTATGTAGTTGAAGGTGACCTAGAACTCCCGAGCCTGATGTCTTCACCTATGACAGCTTTTCTTTGGGTTCAATTGCACTTTGGACAAAAGAGCTTTGTTAATCAATTACCATGAAGCCTTTCCCATCATAAATATGATTATTTTTCCTTTATGGACATTTGTTGTCACAAAGTTTTCTTCTGTTTTAATTTCTAAGTTAGAGTAAAGTGAGTAGAAATTCTTCCATGAATAGAGTTTTTTTTTGTATACATTCTTTTTTCACATACATCTTTTTAAAAATAACATGAATAGTTTTCTGAACTTTCTCGTGAAGGAATGATGAAAGAAAAGCCTGAACTCTGTGTAGGGAACTAAACAGAACCCAGCAGGGAAAGAAACACAATTCAGTGCTCAGGGAGTCCTTTTTTGTGACTCAGACTCACATGAATGACCCCAAATTCAGATCCCAACTTCGTTACCAACCTGACCTCTCTTCCAACTCTTTAGATAAGCAGAAGGCCTCTTGGAACAACTTGAAGTAAACTGCCCTGGTGGACAGACAGCAGATTTGGTCATTATAAGAATTTTTTGTCACCTGATATGTTTCTACAAAATCCTCAGGTAGCCTCTTTTTCCCAACAAATTACAAGGATATCTTTACCCCCTCCTTCCTCAACTGTTTCTTCCTTCTCAATCAGGGCTTCTGGGCCACTGACTACAGAGAGATGATCACACTGCTGAATTGTACTCACTTTGTAAAAGGCAGTGTGGCATGCAGGTGTTCCATGCCTTATAACAGAACTGAAATGTCATTAGTAAACGTAAAATGGAAACAGAAGACAGAGCAATACAGCAGCAGTCAGGAGCCCGCATCCTTGCCTCTTTATCACTTCTAAGACACGCCAACAAACTGTACATTTAATGACACATCTCTCCACTTCTGTTTCTGTATCTGGAATAACAGAAGGCATTATATGGACTATGATTGTCCCAGCTTCGGTTCTCTGGGTACTTAAATCTGCTCAGGAACTGTCTTTTGAGATCACTGTTTTCTTCTTCTGTCCAGCAGGACAAAACTTTACAGCCAGTGATATCAGATGAATGACCTGATTTGTGGCAAATTAAGTTGTTAAAGCCCCTTGTGCAAATAGCCTCAAAGATGACATTAGGAAATCTAAAGGTGAGTACCTTTGACTGGAGCCTGCACAGGAAAGGTAAATGTGTGCTTTCTCTGTAACTATAATTACTTAACCTCCATCCCAATATATCATATTGGAGAACAAAGCATTTAACTCATCATTAGACCACCAACTATGATAAAATAGAACACAAAATTATAAATAAACTGTTACTGTTACAAAACAAACAAGTAAACAAAAACAAAGCAAACTGACTCCACCTGCTTGCTAGTCCTGCTCCTTACAATAGGCATTGGATACAGCCAGCATCAATCTGCCCATTTAACCCATCGCTTCTATCTATATATATTCAGAAGATGTATTGGGTGCTGAAAACAAAACTGCTAGTATTCCTCACCCAACCTCAGTACATTTATTACCTTCTCTGTTGAAGCATGTTGGGTGTTTTTGTTTAATTCAACACATCCCTTTGGTGGCTGGTAACTCCACACAATTCCTGTGTGTAGGACTTAACTGTGAGAGCGAAGTTGCATGCACACTGATTCTCTGAGTCATTCAGTAAGTTCACACTTTTACTGGGAGAATATAGTGGTGGGAGTCGCTGCTTCTCTTTCAGTGTCATCATGATGATTGTCCAACTAGCGGATACCAGACACTTTCTTCAAATATGGATGGTAAATTCATCCCAGTGTGATTGCTAAGACAGACAACCAAAAACCTCAGTTGTTTTAAATAACATCCTCTTTTCAGATAATCTGCCCAAAACTTGGTGGACACCTGTGTTGTATTAATAAAATATACAAAGTCCTTAACAGGTTTCATAGACAAACTTGATATCATTTATGACTGTACTGTGAAGCTCCTATTAGGATAATAACATTGATTGTAGGGCCATGTGTGATGTGTGAGAAGGTGATACATGCAAGGTATCTCTACTCTGGTACCCCCACTCAACATGAGATAGGGCAATTTTTAAACAGGCTCAGATACAGTGTACTATGAGTCCAAAAGGAAATGCGATGCGACTGGTCTGAAGAGGCTTCCTGGAGCCAGCTCTTTGAAATGAGCTGGGGACCATCTCTTTAAGAACAGTAACTATCCTAGAGAGACCCCACCCAGGAGCTGACTGAAACAGATGCTGAGACACACATTCAAACAATGGGAGTTGAGTGTAAGAGAGGGAAGAGGAATAGAGGGAGCCAAAGGGGTCAAAAACTCCACATGAAGATCAACAGAGCCAACCAACCAAGGTCCCTAGAGGCTTACAGAGATTGAAACACCAACCCCCGCACCTCCCCAAAAAGATACATAGACTGGTCCTAGGCACCCTACACATATGTAAATGATAGGCACCTTGGTCTTCATGCAGATCCCTTAGCAAGTGGAGGTGGGTGAAGGTGAGGCAGGGTTTCTCTGACAGGGACTCTGTTACCTGTTAGTCCAAAGCCTTACCTAGCTGAGCCACATGGGCCCCAGTGCTAGAGGAAGTTCTTAGCCCTCATATGACTGGTTGATATGTGGGGGGAATCCTCTCCTCCAAGAAGGAGTGGAGGGAGTGGGGGAAGAAGTAAGAGAGTGGGACCAGGTGAGGAGGCTGTAGGGGGGCTGAGATCAGGATGTAACTTGATAATATATATATATATATATATATATATATATATATATATATATATATA
>CAJQZJ010033222.1:2559423-2592861 GCA_907164525.1 Lophiomys imhausi | reverse complement strand
ATATATATATATATATATATATATATATATATATATATATATATATATATTTTACATACATACAAAAAAAAAAAAAAAAAAAAAGAACCGTAATGGGAAAATGCGTTCCTGGGTAGCTAGGCAAAGACACAGTAGGAACGAAAGACAGCTTAGGTTCTCCTGGTGGTACCGCCACTTGAATCTTGCGGGTCTTCTTTCCCGATTTCCTCAGAATCTGCAGAGATTGATTGCCTGTCACAGAGAGCAGGTGTAACGAAAGGGCAGGGGTCCAAGCCGGAAGGTGAGTTGGACCCCGCAGTGCAAATTCTTGGATGCGATGGCTTGTGTGGAGCTGAACTGTGGACATGTGGATGACAGGAAGCCGAGACTCCTAGGGCAGGGCAGCTGTGTGAAAGAGCAACAGCCATTCACTGATGTCTTAGTCCGGATAGGATTCTCAGGGCTGAGACCACACAGAAGCATCTGATGACTGGAGTCCAGGTGACGGTGGTGGAGAGGGAAGAAAGAGTATTTAGAAGAGATTTAAGAGGGAACAAGCATTCTCAGTTGTGTGATAAATGTTTCTCAGCTAGTAAATGCTATCATTTTTTGAAAGTGTTTGGAGTTTAGCACCTGCAAAAATTAATCAAACAAACCCTTGACAATTTAGAAGTAGCTAGCTGAGTAGAAAGTCAACGAAGAGATAAAGTAATTCGACTGTCTGCCCCCCAACACACACACACACTTTCCCCAAAATTTGTCAATAGCTTTGATGTGCACAATTTTCTATGAGTTTCAATTTTGTTGTATTTTGTTTGTTTTGAGCCAGAGTCACCTTATATTGCCCAGGTTAGCCTCAAAATCCTGGGTCTCAAGCAATCTTCCTGCTCTTAATTACCAAGTGCTAGAACAGAGTAAAGCCATCTGATTGTGTAGAATGCTATTTTGGTTTTCAGAAATTTAAAGAAATAGGTAACTTAAAAAAAAAAACTATCCAAAATAACCTAACAAAACAATTTTAATAGCTGTATGATGTAGTTTCAGAAAATTAAATGTTTAAAAGTATTATATTTGATAGTATGTGATATTTCTGTCTTTAATTATAGAATTTTATTGAATTAGGTAGAAATTAATGTGTCAGTGGTTGAAATTCACTTAATTTTCAACTGATATTTTTAAACACACTAAAAATGTAGACAGTATAATACTGTTTGAAATAATTAAACGTGAATTATAGAACTCTGTATGTTTAATTTGCTGAGTACTAATTTTCATACCAAATACAGAACTAATTCATTGATAGCATGTCAAGTGAGAAAGAAACTGTTCTTATCTAGATTATAAATCAATGAAATCCTCACTATTGTGTAATACTAAGGGTACAAGTATTTATTTGATCTCTGAGGAAAATAGTTGAGAGGCTTCTGTTTGCATTGCAGAGAATACCTGGCATACATACCAGGTTGGGAGACTCATTTGAAATGAGCAGTGTGTTTTGGCAGCAGGGTGGAAAGTCCAGGGTAGTTTTAGAATCGCTTTTGAATTGTTTGAGATTTGGCAACACTTTTAATTCACAAAGATATTCTCAACTACAAACAACAAGGCTTTGACCCTAAATCTTAGAACCACCAGTAGTGCATTGTCAGAACAGTCTTGAAGCTGCCCCAGTCTCATGTACTTTTCTAAGATTGCAAGAATGACCACAATTCTATTGCTTGATGCTGAACTGCATTGTCTGCCCAAAGCAAGACCTTTGCCAACAGTTACTAAACTAAAAGAAAAACAGAAAAAAAAATAGCTGGATGATTTTCCACTTTGTAGATTGAAGGATGGTTTGGGGCTTCACAAAATGATTAACTTAGTACAAACAATCAGACTGTGGAAACTAGTTTGATAAATTAAATTCACTAACATAAATATATTAAATTTTCCATGTGTTTGTATGTGTATGTTTATATATGTGGGGGAGGGCTGAGATGTGTCTAGAGGCTAACCTCTGGAATCACTCTTCAGGCACCATTAACCTCGGTGTTTGAGACGAGGTCTCTCACATAGACCTGGGGCTTCCTGAGTAGGTTAAGCTGGCTGGTCAGTGAGACCCAGGAGTTCTCCTGTCTCTCCCTCCCCAGTGCTAGTATATTATAAGCATATACCACCACTCTCAAGTTCTTATATGAGTTCTAGGGATGATATTCATGCTTGTGTGGTGGAGATCTCTCCTCAGCCTTATATCAAATTTTTTGACAAAGCAAAAGTTTCAGCCTTAAAAAAAAAAAAAACAGTGGCTAAAGTAATTTTCTAGACAAGCTTGATTGACACAACAATGTAGATATTTACAAGAGTCTTTTCTAGACTAAATAAACATTTGTGTACTATAGAGGAAATTTTCCATCAATATTTTGAAATACCTGATTTAGAAAATACACTGGGTTTAAAAAAATTTTTAGTGTAATAAATTCAAATATATTTAGTAATGAATGGAAAAGAAGTGTTGAATTTGAAACCATAAATTTGTCTTTCATTTTTAAGTTAACATTTAAATTCTGATCAATGAATATGAAGGGGTCCGTCACATAGACAGAAATAGTAATGACAGCATCTTATATTAGTCACTCCCTGTCTACATGAACCCAGTCTCTCACAGAAGACTTTTGTCAAGACTATCAAGCAATCAGTATTTCAAAGTATCTTAATTGGAACACACATAGCCAAGACATCATAAAATTATACAGTTTTATGTACTAATCAATGCTCTAGTTTTTCACTTAGAAATTGATAATAAGTTTTAGAAGTTGTACACAAATTTAATATGTAACAGCATCCTTAATTTTTCAACACACACACACTTTTCACCAAGCTGTGTACATAAATCTGCAAAACCTGCTCCAAGTTATCACAGTGTGTTGTACAAAACTGAGAAAATGGGAACTGTCCAGGCAGTCATTGGTATGTCCTTTCTTAGTTTTGGAAGCTGCAGGCCCTGCACTTCCTATATAAGCAGATATATTTATCCCTCTCAGGTCTCTGAGGTGGTTGAAGAATAGACAGCTAGAGTCTCATAGTTAAATTTTGAGTTGTTTAGGAATCAAGAGGGTGTTATAGATCTAAGAAGATAATCTTAAAAGTGTGTTGCAAGTTAGTATGAATGTTGAGTCAGATATAGACCTTTAAACTCATGGAGATGGTTAGATAGTAGAATGTTAAAGTCAGGGGCCAAATACGTATAAACTGGACATTGGGAAGGTATACTGGGCCATTTAACTCTCATAAATGTGGCATATTTATATCTGTTGTTTTGTATAATACTTACTGTTATAAGAGAAGGAACCATCTGTTGGACTGAAAGGGGAAACTTCTGGGGGGAAGAGGGTGGAAGGGCGGGATAGGAAGAGGGAATAGGGAGGGGTTTGTGACTGAGATGTAACTTGAAGAAAAAAAATAAAGTATTTAAAAAAAAAACAAAACCAACTGTTTAATCTGTGACCAAGCAGTATTAGATGTATTTTTAAGCAATATTCAGAGAATCAGACTGGATTATACTGTAATGTGAAATAAAGCAAATAAGAAATGCATCCAGGATGACCCAAAAATGAAGAACAAAAAGCTAAGGAGAGTAGTACTCTGTTGACCGTAGCTCAATTTGTTTCTGGGCTTATGAGGGAATCCTTGGATGTTAAAGCATGAAGATAATCCCAAAGCAAACATTCAGATAGTCCAACATTCCTCAACTCCAGCTCCAGGTTTCTCTCGAGGCGCTCCAGTGTGCTAGTGTGGAAGTGCGTGTCAGGCATTTGTTCTGGTGTCTCTTAGGGCCTTGTTACAGACCTTCTGAAGTCCTAGTTAGTAGCTAAACCTTACACAACTCAAGAGAGTTTGTGTATTGGGAGGAATAGTTTCAAAGCATTTCACTTCTGGGGACTACCTGGGAACAGGAAGGAAAGAAGTGTGTGTATGCTCTTAAAACAACATACATCAATAAATCAGCGTTCACATTAACTTCCTCAACTGCAAGGTGATACCTATCAGCAATTTATAGAGACATAAAGATTCTTTTTCAAAGCTATGCTATTTTAAAATTCCATACAGAGGTACATCAGAAGTTCTGAACCACTCCTATTTCTTAGGACTTAAACTATAAAAAACAACTTTCATCTTCTTTGAGGATTTTCCAGATTCGATAGTATACATCAAGTTACTCCATATTCTTGTATACACGAGTGTCTGCGGAGACAAAATAAAGTAGTTCTTTTTTTGATCTAAAATGGCATTTCTTATATAGAAACAAAAACCCAAAGGGAAGTCAATTCTTTTGCGGTAAGTGGCTGAAGAAATTTGTGAAGCCTAAAACTGAATGTGACTTCCTGAGGAAGTTTTTCAGAGCCACTGGTAAAGGCTGAGCCAAAGGAACCTTGCCCATGAGATACCCACAAACAAGAGCAAAGTTCTACTTTGGATTGAGAATAATAAGCCAAGTCATTGGAGGCAGGAGACTAACTTATACAGCACCACTGTGGAGCTTTATGTAAAACATTGTTCTGTTCCCATGCTAAATAATGACAGCAGAACTTCTTCTGGGAGTGGTAAAAATCAAACAGCTTCGGAAGAGGAACTACAGGGGAAATAACAAAGAAGAAAATCCACACAGAATGGCTATAAAGACTTCATAAATTTGAGGGAGCAAGGGAAGAGACAGATATGAGTGACAAAAGGAAAAAGCTCACCTCTAAGAATGAAGCTCTTTTTTAAATTTCTAGATACTTAAACCAACATAGGGCAGGAAGGAGGTTTCAGTGTTAGTCTCTTAAACATTTTAGAGACATATTCACCTGTAAACAAATCTAGAAAATATATGCTAATCATGACTGCTATTTTACAGCCTTGTAGTGCAACTGAAGTATTTTTAAAGGATCACAAAATTCCTCAGGGTCTGTCAATTCTGCACAGTCCTAATGAATACTTGCCATGGAGCAGCCAGTAGGAAAGGCAGGGAGGTGAGACACTCAGGGCTCTTCATCAGCCATACAAATCTTTCAAAGAGTGATTTGATAATCAAAACCAGATTGCTAAGAACCAGAACTTCACACAACAGTAGTAGTGATGAAGGGTACCCCACAGAGACCATTTAATTCTTGAACTTTTCTTTTGGATAGAAATAACTTAAATAGTAAACAACCTGTAAGAACCAGTATCTTTGGGAATGATTTTGGAAATTGATGCATTTAACCAAAATGAAGAATGAAGACAGAAGCAAGTTCTGCCAGGTCTGAGAATAACTTCTTGTCTTTCACCCCTGCTCTGGAGTTTGCATGTTTTAATTATTGTGGGCCAGCCTCTCAGCAAGAGAGAGGAGAAAGAAACACGAGCAATTCTTTGATTTAACAACAGTGAATGGGATTTTCAAAAATTAAGATGAAAGGATTAGAGTTGAAAGACATTTTCATTCTGCCTTTCCCACTGGAGTGTTTTTCTTTCTCCTTTTCTCTTTCTTTCTTTCTTTCTTTCTTTCTTTCTTTTTTTAAACCTATTTTTCAGAAATCATCCTGCTGGAAGCATGACTTACCATCTGCAGTTAAGCCTCTGGAGAGCCCAAGCTCATCCAGTGTTTATGCTGTATATTTGGTTTTGCAATGTTTTATCTAGTTAATCCTCATTTCCTCTGTAGGGTCTGGGTTATCTTGTTTAGAATTTTATATTAGCTATATAAAAGAGTGATTGCAGATTCACCATTTGCCACATGGTATAAAGAAAATGAAGAGCATAAAGAAGGCAGGGAGAGAGACAGAGACAGAGAAAGAGAAAGAGAATATCAAATGCAATTTCACCTACATAATTGGCCCCTTAGGAAAACATCTGCCTGGAAGTTTTCTAATGAAAATGATCTGTTAACAGGAGCCAAAGTTAGAGGGAGTAGAGAGGAAATCTATCTGGTACCTTATTATAAACCCCCCCCCAAAAAAAAGATAAAAGAAATTGTATTTCTTCAAAAAGCATAATATATACATGTTTTATATATATGTATGTATGTATGTATGTATGTATGTATGTATGTATGTATGTATGTAAAGGAAGAAATTGAATTTCTCTAAAAAGTATAAAATATAAATGTTTTTCTAGAAAAAAGAAAAGAAAAATGTGCACATCCTTAGGCATAAAATATCAAACTGAGTTCATATTTAGAGTAATTTATACTAACTAGAAAGCCATCAACATGAAAGTACAACATGAGGAAGTTGGAGATGAGAGGCCCGTTCATATTTTCATGCAAGGGAGTGCATTTGTTTAACTGTGTTGCAATCATTTTACCCAAACTTCTTGGACTTTGTAGTGGTTTGAATGAGAATGCCTCCCATAGGCTTATATGTCTGAATAATTGGCAGCAACTGGTGGAATTGTTTAAGAAAGATTGGGAGGTACGGCCTTGTTGAAGGAAGTGTGTCTGTCACAGCAAGCATACTTTGTCCTAGTTACTCTTCTATTGTGGTGGGAAAACACCACGACTAAGGCAACTAACTTACAAAATGGATGTTTTGGGCTTATGTCTCAGAGGGTTAGAGTGCCGATGATGGAGCAAAGGCATGGTAGCAGAAACAGCTGAAAAGGTAGCATTTAGATCTGTAAGCAGGACACAGAGAGAGTTAACTGGAAATGGCACGAGCATTTGAAACCCCAAAGCCTATCTCACTAACACACCTCTTCCAATAAGGCCACACCTCCTAATCCTTCCCAAACATTTCTACCAACTGGAGACCAATGATTCAAACGCATGAGCATAGAGAAGTCATTCTCATTCAAACCCCCATATTTTATCACCTCTCTTTGAGGTCCAATTATCACTGGTCTATCTCAACCTGCCAGCTGCCCAAGTAATGACACAGAGACTTTTTATTAATATGAAAGCTTGGCCTTAGCTTAGGCTTGTTCCCAACTAGCTTGTATAATTTAAATTAACCCATTTATACTAATTATGTTCTGTCATGTAACTGGTTACCTCTCCTCAGTACCAGAACCCATTTCTTCTTCCACATCTGGCTGGTGAATCCCCACCTCTCTCTTTGCCTGGAAGTTCCACCTATCCTCCCCTGCTTGCTCTAGGCTGTTTAGATCTTTATTAAACCTATCAGAAGGTGAGGAGAAGATGCTAACAAAACACTGAGACAGGTGATGCTTCATGCCTGTTCTCAAATCTCTGTCAGTACTGAAATCAACATTTGAATAATACAAATACTACCTTTACACAATGTGTAAAACATTTCCCCAACAATATTCCACTCCCTGGCCCCTATAGGCTAGTGCTATAACATAAATGTAAAATACATTTAATCCAACTTCAGAAGTCCACATACTTTTCATGGCAATACTGTTTAAAAGTCCAAAGTTCAAAGTCTCTTCTGAGACTCGAGGCACTCTCTTATTTGCAACCTCTGTAAAACCCAAAAGTGAATTACATGCTTCCAACATACAATGGCACAAACCATATATTACCACTCCAAATGGGAGGAAAGGAGAAGGGCGTAGTGAAAAAAAAATATTGAACCAAAGCAAGAGAAAACCCAGAATAGCAAATTCCAAATCCTGTAGCTCTATGTCCCATGTCCGCTTCAACGGCTCCACCCTTCTACTTTGCTGCCTGAAACATACTTATCTCTTTTGGGCTTGTTCCATTTCCTGTCTGCAGATCTCCTTGGTAGATATTCCATGGCTCTGGTATTTCTGAGAACTTGGGGTCTCCAGTGAAATCTGGGCTTCACTTTCACAACTTAATACAATGGCTTCTCAAGTCCTCCATGCTGGGGGTTTCTCTGCTACATACCTGGACTCAGCAGCTCCTCTTATCCATGGAGGGAGATTCCACAACCCCTTTACTTCATGACTCTAAAGCCACCCATGTGCACAATACTGCCAAGTTTGGTTGCCAACTTCAAATGAATCCTTCCCCCCTTCTACTACATTTGCAACAGCAAATATTAAGGAACAGATAATTCCTTAGTCCTTTTCCATCCACAAGTTTGAAAATTAGCTAGGTAAGGTGAGGTCTTGCCCCAAGGGCATCTCACCTTTTATCTCAATGCAGATCAGAGTCTGCCTGGATCTTGGTATTCTTTTAACACAAGGCTTGACGCAAACATTAAATTTTCTGGTGCTCTTTTTCAGTTCAAACTGTATATTTCATATTTCTTTTTGTCACACTTTCATCCTTTATCAATATAATACTACATAGAAGTGATTACTAAGAACCACACAACAGAGTCAATATCAGGCTGTCTTAAAATCTCCTCCACTAAATAAATTAGTCTATTACTTTTCCATTTAGCCTCAGGAAAATTATTAGGATAACAATGAAAGGCAGCCATATTCTTTGCCAAAATATCACAAAAATGGACTCAAGCCCAGCTGCTAATAATTATTTCCCTCTAAAATTTCTTGGACTGGGCCTTCATAGTCTACAATGCTCTCAGAAATACTGTCTTCCAAGTTCCTATTAGGATGATCTCTTAAGCTCTGCTTACAGTGTTTAAACCACTTTCCTAGTCCAAAGTCCTCCAATCTTCCCTATTCATCCCCAAACAGTAAGATAGAACCTGTCATAACAATAGCTCACTCCCTGGTACCAACTTCTGTCTTACCTAACTTTTTTATTGCTGTGACAAAACACCACAACCTAGGCAACTCATAACATAAAATGCTTAATCAGGCTTACAGTTTCAGAGGTTTAGAGCCCACCATGGCAGAGCGAAAGTACGGCAACAGGAACAACTGAGAAGTCACATCTTGATCCACAAACAATAGAGAAGTAGACAGCATGCTGGCAGAAGTTTTTTGAAACATCAAAGCCTATCCCTAGTCACAAGGCCTCTTCCAACAAGGCCACACCTCTTAATCCTTCCCAAATAGTTCTACCAACTGGGGTCAAGTATTCAAACATACAAGTCTATGGGGGCCATTCTTATTCAAACCATCACATCACAGATTTACTAGTTAAAAAAAGAAAAGAAAATTGCTAAAATTATAAATAAAGACCTACTTTGATATTTGTGGACATTTTTACTTTTTTTCTTTTTTTTTTTTTTTGGCTCTGGGATTCCTTATCTCTAGAGAAGTCTCCAAGCTCTTGCCCTATGGAGGATTGGAGAAGGCTCCAGAAGGCTCTGTCCTAGCCCCTGCCTTGTAATAGGACTCTGTGAAAATTACCTGAGCAAGGAGGCCCTGGGACTTCAGAACTTACTTTGGAGCAAAGGACACAGAATTCACTGGCAGCTGCTCCAGAATTTAGCAACCAATGGCATGTCCAATGGATGACTCTTTTTAGTTGGTTACTTTTACAGGATCTCATGTAGCACAAGCTGGCTTCAAACTTGCTGTAAAGCTAAGGATAAAGTTGAACTACTGAGCCTCCTTCCCCTTCCTCCCAGTGCTGGGATTACATGAGCGCACCGTCATATCTAACATGTGAAGATTTTAAAAGCTAGCTGTAGTGGTGTCAAGAAAGTGGAAAGTGCAAGCAGAGAAACAGAAAAGCGTTGACTCTCATGTGAGGACTGTGGGTTCTTCTTGTGGAGTCCTGCGCCCATCATACTCATTTAAAGTTTAAAAACAGTGGTGAGGTTATCATGATATTATGTTTCACATTTGAGCAGATTTTCTTTTCAAGTGAAATATGATCAACATAACAACATACTGTAGTTATGAGAGGACCTAAAAGCCATTCAGCTTTTTATTTACTATTCAAGAACTCTAAACTCTATGACCCAGACTTCACATCAGGGAGTTCCCACTCAAGTTGTGGAAGTGAAAACTAAGCTTGAGATACAATGAAAGAAACATCAATACCTAGTCAGAAATGAATCCAGTGAGAACAAATGGTGCTAAGTTTTATTGTGTGTAATTTCTCTTGGTTTTCTTATTCAAAAAAAAAGAGCTTCAACATTTCCTTTTAGATTAAAATTTATATGCCTAGAAATACTCCTGAGATTCTGTGTTCTTCTTTCCATCATATTACAACTATATAGATTTATGCTGGATATAGTTCAAGGTAGAAGAGTGTTCTACATGCTGCATGTAGATTGCCTGTACTAGTAGTTGCTGTTAATGTTTACTGAGCTTGTACTACACTATTTTGAAAATGGACAATTCTAACCTTGTGTTGTTGTTACCAGACAACTTCCACTTTGTGGATTTAAAAAAAAAAATCTGAAGACAATATTTAGTCATGTGGCCAGTTTCACAGAACAGTTAAGTGGTGAAAACTCCTCTAGACCAACTGACTTCCAAATCCACAACCTTGATCACAATACTGGATTGTTGATTATTTTGAAATGACGTAGAATTATTTGAAATGGTTTCTGGAAAATGGAGGAAAGGGAGTTGACTGTTCATTTGGTTCAACCATTGGAAAATGAGCATTGGGTTGGGCAGAGGGATACATAGAAAAAAAACGAAACTTACTCTCTAAGCTGATGAATCTTAAAGCCTAAGAAGAGCCTCACAGCTGGAATGAGGACATGAAGGACTGCAGATGTGACTTACTGTGGCGGGAAAAGCCTCAGGACTGAAAGGCACAGATATAGCAATGGCATGTCTCGGTGGACACGCCCCTCAGAAGCCCCAACTGAGAAACTGGACTCACCTTTTCTCTTACGAAGTAGACATGCTAAATCTTGCAATATGGCAGAAACTCCTAGAAGATTAGAACCACCCATCTTTGCATGAGCTCCTTAACCTCCCCTAAAGCTAAAATGCAACCCCAAAGAATGCTTCTGATCTACACATTAGTCATCTTACCCATAATTTAGCGAACAGCATCTGCATTCAGTCAACTTCACTGGAATTTACTGAAACTATGAGGAAAACCTCTATCAAGGATGAATAATCACACTCAGCATAATAAAGACTCATTAACAAAAGCTTTGGGGGATGGGGGGAGCCATTTGAAGATTAAAACCAAACCAAATATGGATGAGCTGTTGCTAATGATTAAGAGGGTCTTTGGTATTATAAGGAAAGAAAATTAGTGTGACTTAGTTCATGGAAAGATAGTGAAAACAAAATTGTTTCTTATGTCATACAATTCAAAATCTTCTATTATTTATTACCATTTAGGGATGCAGAGCAAGAGAGAGCCAATCAAGATTGAGAATCATTAAGACATAATGAAGACTTTCAAAGACAGTTCCTAATGAAAAGCAGAATTTTTCAAAAATTAAAAAGAAATCCCCCAAATTGTATTTCAGTTTAAAATATATAAGGATGCTCTGAGTCGTTTGAAGTCATCCAACATACAATATGTGCTTATGCTGGCTGTTGCGTTAAGAGCTAAGCTTATGCTACTCTAAGGAGGTAAAATGTTTGCTGGCTTATATGGAAAATTTTAATTGGAGAAAATAGATTCTAAAAGGCACAAAATAGCAATCATTAAAATGTCCTGCACATGTATTATTTTATAAAAGTGGAAATGCACACAACTGAATGTCTATGAAGTTTTGGATGAGATATTTGTGAGTGAATCACAAGCAAAATCTACCTGAGCTGCAATGTGATTGAAGGCATTGTTTTTTCTACAAGTCTCTTGATTTTTTTCAAAGTTATTACACTGAATTGATACCCACTTTATCAAAATTATAAAAATTGTCTTAATTTTTTAAAAATTAATTTAAAAATTTAAAATATTTATTTCTGCATTTATTTGTGTGTGTGTGTGTGTGTGTGTGTGTGTGTGTGTGTGTGTGTGCCTGAGTCTATTGTGTACCACATGCATGCAGAAGCCCAAGAAAGTCAGAAGAGGGCACTGGGTCCCCTGGAACTGCAGCTACAGACAGCTCTGAGCTGCTGTGCAGGTGTTGGGAAGTGAACCCAGGTCCTCTGCAATGGTAGTGGACTCTCTTGACCCTGAGCTATCTCTCCATTATGTTCATTTTAAGTAGACATGTTTTTTTCCTACGGAGTTCTAGAAAAAACAAACAGGAATGTATGTCGGCAAACGAATACTTAATCAGACCTGGAATATTAGTGATATATGTAGCAGGGTTTTTAAAGAAACCAAACCACATAAACCTAATAGCTCTGTTCTGGGTCACACTAGAGGAATCAACAGATGTTGTATTAGAATTTTAGTAAAGGACATGATATGGTCTCCTGAGGTTTTGCTGACAAAATGAATGTAAATCTTTGCAGATCAGAAGAGCTGCACTCGGTTGGAAAACAAGGCTTAATGCCTGTAAACAAAAGAAAATAATAGCCTGGTGGAGAAGGCTGTAATTGGAGAGCCTCATCACCAATCAACATAAACCGTAGGAAACAGCCTAAATCACAAGGAAAACATGTAATACATAAAATGGTAATGCGGGGGGGGGTGGTGGTGGTGGTTAATCATTAATGATTCATCTGCTTTGTGTGTAGTGTTGTGTTAGCATCTTTTATGCATTTTCTCTCTTCCATCACAAGCACAATAACCCTGTAAGTTAGGAATTGTTTTCAATTCCAGAAAAGCAAATTAAGAATTTAAGACAACATTAACCATAGAAAATAGGAAATACTGATAAGGACACTGATTCTTTTTTTGGTTCACTGTGTTATGAAAAATAAAGCCTGTTGTCTTTTCCCCTAAATAACAAAATTTTCTATTATCCATCATATAACCAAAGTGGGGGGGGAAACACCCTCCCCACCTTCTGGGGATGGGACGTTCTCTTAAAATGACTTCCTGCTGATTTGGGACGTAGTAAACCTGTTTGGGGCCCAAATAAGAATGGAAAAATGGTTAAAAATGTTAATAGAATTATTTGATGTTCAGTCCTTTTGTGCTCAGCTATTTAGATGTCCTGCGAAGTTCATAGACAGAAGCTGATCTTCAGAGCTTTACTGAAGTTCTGGCTGGAGCAGTCTGTGGAGCTGAACGGTCTTAGCAATTTTGAGTTGTTGTGGTTGTAGACTTTTGAGGAAACTGCTATTGAGGAAGTCTACAAGGCTGGATCGTCTGGGCCACTCGTCTTCTTTGGTGTCTGATCTGTTTTCTGCTGAGGTTTCCGTTGTCCAGTTGTCCCTGGATTCCTTGAATGGATGCTTTAAATCTCCTGGAAAGATAAGAACAGAGCCCTGCCCTAATCCTAACTCTGGGACAATTACCTTTTTTTTGGTTGTTGTTGGGGGGGGGGGGGTCAGGTAATATTTTTCCTGGAGCAAATTTGGTTTTATGACAATATATAAAGTATTACCTTTCAATCTGGATTAAAGAAGAAATTATTTTGATATTTTGGAGCTAAACAAACCTTTAGTGTATATATTTTGAGATCTCAAAGGACAATTTGTTTGAATTGCAGCCTGCCTTTTGTAAGTAGCTTTTAAACTTAAATCCTTCCAAATCCTATGTGCCTGTCTCTGCATTCTAAGTATTGGGATCAAAGACATGTGGTTCCCAACTGATGGGATTAAAGATGTGCTCCTCCACCCCTGGATCAAAGTTTTTCTCTGTTTAGAGCTTGTTTTGTATCAGGCTGACCTTGAGCTCTGAGATATTCCTGTTTCTTTCTCTAGTGTGTTGGGATTAAGGGTGTATTCTTCTCCAATGATGGGACTAAGGGTGTGCACCATCACCACCCTGTTTCTTGTAACTCTAGAATTTATAAGACAACTAACTCTATAGTGATCCTCCTGTCTCTGCTGGAGGTAAAGGCATGGGCAAACACCATGCATTATTTTACCTTAGCTCTAAGTTTTTTCAACTCCTGGAGGGTTGTAAAACCAGGTTGAACAGCTGTCACCTTTAATTTATTTACAGTGTTTTAAACCTGTTACCTGCTTTTTAATGCCAAACCATGGAAATATCCTATACCTCTACAAAAAAAAAAAAGAACTTTTAAGCTGCTATCAAGTTTGTGCAATCTCTGTGGCCACCTGTAGTCTAACATTCTAATCTGAAATTAAGGCCATTTTCCTTTCATGCCAGTAAGGCAATTATACCTTTGGTAAATTATAGTTTGAAAATTTTACATTAAAGCCTAATAATAATAATTTATGGTACATCAAATATTTGGGAAGAAACACATGGAAATTAGAGTGTTAAATGTTAATGGGATATACTATGTAATGGGAAAGAGAATTTGTGAATTTATTTGTAAAGTAGGCTTTACCTGTTACATTTAGTAACAACAACACAAGGACATGCCCTCTCTATATAGCAAATATGGTACTATTATATATACGTGGACATTGTATTTTGTTACAAGAGAGATTTATTCCAGAAGAGAATTAAGCCAAAAAAAAAAAAAAAACTGTATTGAAGCAGAATGGGTGAGGAGCCCAGTTGCTTATCATATATAATCACACATGTAAAGAGCAAAGTACATAGGAGCAAATGATGGGGTCTGACCAAAACAGGAGGAGAAGGAGTAAGATAACAGTAAGGGAGGAAAATAAAGGACAAATAGAGGTAACACCTTCCAGTAGAGAGAACTACCAAGGCCAGATTTGTGTCTGTGTTGGTTGGTTTTTGTCAGGTCGACAACCACTAGAGTCGCTGGGATGAGGGAAATTTTGTTAAGGCATTGCTTCCACCAGATTGTCCTGTGAGTACGTATGCAGGGCATTCTATTAATTAATGATTGATGTGGGAGGGCCCTATTTAGAATAGAGAATGCCACCTTGGGCAGGTGGTTTTGTGTTACATAAGAAAGCAGGCTGAATGAGCAATGGAAAACATGCCAATTACCATAATACCATTACAGCCTCAGCTTCAGATACTGCCTCTAGCCTCCTGGCTTGGCTACCTTCCATGACAGCCAGTAACCTTGTAAACCAAATAAACTCTTTCCTCTCCAAAGTTGCTTATGGTCAGTGTTTTACTGCAGTCACAGAGAGGCAAACGATGAGAGTGCCCAAAGGAAGTCTGTGACTTGGGACTATCTAAACCCTGGGTGAGAAAACTTGAATAACCACTCAAGGAACACTTCCGAATTTGCTGCTTTCCTGAATTCATTTGTAAACAAGGTAAGGAACCATGAGACCTCATATAGCCAGGGAATACACCATCACATAGAAAATGAGCCCTCCAGCTAGTGCAAGCCTTGCAGTAGGTGCAGATTTTTGCATTTCAGCCTCTTTAGCGGAAGATTGTTGATTGCCTTGGATTACTTGACAGCAGAAGATTGATTTCATGACTTACATCTTCAGCTTAGCAAATACTCCAAAACAGAATTCTGAGACAGCAGAATTGTGTGCAGAGGCCCCTCAAACAGAGCTACTTGAGGTAGAAAGTGGGTGTGACCTAGAAGATCATTTGGCTTTCTGTCCTAGACATATTTTAAAATATTTATTAATAAAAGCAACAGGAGAAAATGACGTGTAGGCATCTTCATGTAATTGCTCTGATTCTGAATATTTGCTACCTTATTTCCCTGCAGCATTTCTGTTTCTGCATTAAAACTTGCTCCGATCCTGTTTAGTGGACAGGTCTCAGGCTAAGGCTCCATGGATGCTGCTGTACTCCATGGTGGTAATGCTTCTGCTTCAGACTCCAAAACTACTTCACAATTAGAAGAAAAATCTTTAGGGCGCTGGAGAGATTCTTCTGGCAGTCCGATTGTGGGGTCCATTTGACATATTTTCACATCATCACTAATGCACAAACCAATACTATTGTACTTGCCTTCTCATTCACTTGAATAAGAATTTCTCTAAGAAAAACCAGTAAAAAGACAGACCAGTGGACAGGGGAATTTTAGCTTTATGATATTATGTCCGTGAGAGCTAGAATCTGTCCATTCATTTGTTCATTATGTAGATAAACACAAGAGGACTTTCTATGTGGTTTATTACAACATCATTAATAGACAAGAATATGTGTAAGTTAACAAGTTTTGACAGTTACATCTACCTATGTAAGCCATTACCATGGTGGGTCCCTGCTGCCACCTCCCCACCCTTCTAAGGCACTTGATGGCTGGATCGCCATTACTTAGAGAATTTTGAGTTAATGGAATCAAATTGTATGTAAGTTTTTAATATACATTTTTTTCCTTTATCATAATTGTTCTGCAATTCATCTGTGCTAGGTTTATCTTCCTTCTATTGCATAGTATTTTGTGCACAGACTCACTTACCATCTTCACTAACTTATTGATGGACATTAGGGTTACACCCTTTGGGGTTATTCCAAATAAGGATACTGATTGTGTAGATGCAGAACTGTGAAGTGAATGCCTGTTTGCTCTCTCTCTCTCTCTCTTTTTGAGTAAATTCTAAGAGCAGGATAGATGTCTTGTGAGGCATATATCTGACATTTTAGGAATCTGCCAAGTTATTTTTCCAAATAATTGTGCCATTTTACATGCCCCACAACAGTGCATGGGGATTCCAGCTGTTCAACATCCTCAATAGCACTAGTAAGGCCAAGCCTTTCTACCTTAGCCTTTGTCATGGGCATGCATTGGTATTTCATTGTGATTTAGTTTGCATTTCTCTGGTGAATAATGACCTGAATATTTTTCCTCTGTGCTATTTTGTCATCAGTGTGTCCTATTGGTGAAAGTAAACTTCACGGTTTTACCTATTTCTTTTAAAACTGATCGTTATTTTATTACTGAGCTTTTAGAATGCCCAGCATATTCTAGACATTGGTCTACTTTCAGATTCTGATTGTAAATATTCTCTTTCAGTAATGTGGTCTATCTGCTCTCTCTAAGTATGTCGTTTGAAAGTAGAACTTTATGATGTTGACAAAGCCACAGTTTATCATTTTCTTATCTTCTGTAGATTATGCTGTTAGTGTTGTGTCATGCTAGCCCAAGGTTACCAAGATTTTCCTCTTGCTTTCCCTACAGCTCTAGAGTTTTAGATATTATGTTTGAGTCTGTGAGTTATTGGGTACACAGTGTGGGTAGGGATTGTAATTTAATGCATATGTTGATATGGTTGAATGTGCACTAAACTCTTATCCCTCGGTGTGAAGCAATGAGGCGAGCATTGAAATTTTGGAGGTGAGGCCTACTAAGAGCGGGGTAGGCCTTTGCATAGAATCATGGGATTCCTCCTTTCCTCCTATTTTTCTTTGAGTACTTACCAGGTGAATACACTTCTTTCAATATATGCTCTTGCTGGGATATGAATTACTACCCTGAGGCCTAATGCAAGGGGACTGAATCGATTCCTTGGAAGTGGTTATACTAAGTCTGTTAAGACTGCTGTGACCAGGTTCCACAGATTTGGTAGCTTACAGAAGTCTGTTTGTTCACTGTTCAAGAGGTACAAGTCCAAAACCTAGGTGTGGCACATTTGGTTCCTCTGGAGTACTTTCTCCTTAGCTTATAGATGGTGCCTTCTCATATTGTTCTCCATGTGGTTTTCCTTCTGTACATGCTTATATATCTGTGTCTTAATTTCCCCTCTTTGTAAGGATAATACTCACATTGAATTAGCATCTCCCCTTGTAACTTCATTTTACATTAATTATCCCTTTAAAGAGTCTATGTCCAAATGTCATATTTTGAAGTGCTGAGCTTTAAGTCTTTAATATATGAATATTGAAGACAAAATGTAACACATAATGGGCAATATGCTTAGATATCTAACAGACAAGTCAGTAATTTCAGGCACACAAATTCTAGACATGGGAAACAATCCTGGCAATGGCAGTGGAGAAGGAAGTTAGACCACTTTGTATAGCTGTGTAAGTAGATATAAGTATAATTGGGCCAATCAATAGGGCTTTGTGGGTCTAAATATAGACCTTCTAATTTCATCTTTAAAATAGTTATTCTTATTGATCATTTAGTAGAATCACTTAGGACTTAGAAAGAAAAGCAAAAACAAAGAAATAATTTCCTATTCTTACTCCAAAAATATTCACTTTATGTCTGCTGGTGTGATATTTTAAAAACACATGCCTAGGTGATTCTCACATACAGCCTATAACATAGGAAGTGCAGAGATAAGATTTCTGTTGAAGAAAATTACACAGACTACTGTGAGGAAAATGGGCTGGAAGAGTCCAGTGGGTACAGAAATCAGCTTCCAGTGATCACTCCAAGAGACAGTGGAATTTGTACTTCACAGTGATGAGAATGTGGAAAGGATAATATGAGATGTCCCTTCAGTAGGAAAACTGATAATTCAATGCATGGAATGAGCAATGTAATTTGTCCGTGAGAGTATTGCATCTTTGGCATGATTTGTTGTGTAGAACACAGGTCATTAATAACAAAAATACAGGGGCCAGTGAGATGGCTCAGTGGATAAAGTGCTTGCTGATGTACTGAACCACCTGAGTTCAAACCCCAAGATACACATGATGGTAGAGAGAACAAAGTCCTAAAAATTGTTCTGACCTTCACATGTGTAGCCTTGCAAGTGTGCACCTACAGATAGACATGCATGCACATGTGAGTAAATAAATAAATGCCATAAAATTTAAATTCAAGAGGTGAAACTTTAGGGAAGTGATAGGTTCAATTTTGGACTTGTTGGGTTTGAGTTTTTTGTGTTGAAGCAGAGAGAACACTGGTATGTAAAATTCTGGGCTAGAAGAGAAATCTGAAGAGCAGACATTTGGAGAATATCAGCATGTGAATAATTTTCAAACCCACAGAAGCAATGGGACAGCCAAGGAGAAACTGAGCTGAAGACAGTCCCCTGAGAATACAAACACATAAAGATGGCTGGGAAGACGACATCAGAGAGACCATAGGAGAATGTGACAAAGAATTTGAGGAAGAAGAATGTCAGTAGAGGAAAAAGCTATAGGAGAAATATTGACTGACAACTCCTTGGATTTATTAATCCACACAGAGCTGTGAGCATTTCTGTAACACTTCCAGAGAACCAATGAATCTTGACCCCAGTTGCAGGTTTGAGTGAACAAGCTGTGTGTGAGGATTCTGTTGGGTATAAAATATTCTTTGGCGGAGGAGCATGCAAAGCCAGGAGGACAGGCCCCTTGCTAGAAAACTGACAACTAACATCATATGGTCTTGAGGTAGAAGAGAAGAGGTAATGAGAGCAGGACAGTGAGAAAGCCAAAAGAACAGAATGTTTTGATTGGAGATCAGTGTAGAGAAGTTTAAGATTTCAGAGTAGAATGAGGTTTGAGCAATGATAAAACATAAGAATGAATCCTGACAATGAGCTACTGACACAGAGTGAAACAAGTCTGTGAATTCTGTAGGTAAGTCATTGTTATACACAGAGTCCTTTTGATAAGAAAAATTTAGAAGCAAGGGGAAGACCAAAAGTCTGATGCTCAAGGTGTAGTTCAAAGAGATGCAGATAGCATCATCGATTAGGGGAAGGAGACATGAACACCTAGGATACTATGTGGACCTAATATGACCAAAGTTGAAGGGGAAGGGATGAAAGTTCTCAGTGTCTAGGATGATGGGCTTTCAAGTTAACATGTGAAGAACTGGCTGTCATGTGTATGTGCAGTTCTACTTACTGTTACAAAAGGCAGTGAAAACAAGAGATGGAGGGTGAGGACAGAAAAGATCAGCATCTGTAGGTACTTGTTGGGTATAGTAAGGACTTCATCATGCACCATAGTGAAAAGCTGTGTTTTGAAATTACCCCTGCCGCCAAAGTCTAGGTGTTTGAAACTTAATGATCAAACCTGTATGTTACTAGTTTTTGGAATTGGGCCTTTAGGAAATAATTAAGATTATTAGGTAGAAACAGGAGAGTAAGTAAGGTCCGAATGGTGGCATTCTTAGCTTTATAGTAAGAGGGTAGGACAAGGGACCTGAGATAGCATACCCACTATGTCTTGCCAAGAGACAGCTTCTAGTGAGCTATGATTCAGTCAGGACCCCACCCAATGCTGAGAGAATACTGGTGTCTTGCTCTTCAATGTCCCAGCCCTTAGAACCAGAAGCCAAATGCATACATTTGGCAGCACCAGGTATTTTCCTACAAACCAGGCTACCAAGTAATACAGGAAGATCATATAGTTTCAACAGGAAGGTGGCATTGTAAGGTCTGAATTTTAGAAATCTCCCAGGAAGCCTGTGCAGGATGTATCATGAGGAACCAAGTAATAGAGACCAATTTTGGAAATAAATTGCATAAATCCATGTGAAGTTCTAGAGTAGGACAAATGGTAATGCAGAGAAAGCCACAGACATGGTAGGCAACTAGAATTGACTCTGTTGTAAATACTTAGGACTTAGAATTTGAGGACAAAACTAAAGCCTAGTAGGGTTCTCAAAGAAGAAACTATAGACAAGCAACAAAAGAAGGGAAAAGAAAGGGGAAAGAGGAGGACATTTTAGTATTAAGAATCACATGATATAATAATCTTAATTTGATATCCCATATCCAAACAAATATAAGTGTATAACATAGAGAGTGATACATAATATCCTTAAAAGATTTCATCTTTAATATGTCTTCCAAATTTCCTATTTAAAATAACATTCCCTTTACCAACAAATATCAATTGCTAATTTATCACTGCCATTATGACTCTTGACTGTAGTTTCTTATGAAGGTAATGACATGGAAGTAGGAGCAATAGGAAAGTAAGAACAGAAGGTTTACATGGCTTTTTAAAAGCTTACCTTACTAACGGGCAGCAGAAAGCAGGTCCTGCCCAGCTACAGAAAGCTAAGTAGGATAGACCACATTGACCCACAGACTGACAAGCCCAGTGTGGGAGTGGCTCCAACACAGGGCAGGGTGGAGGACAGTTTCTACAATGAATGGGTGATGGTTTTTCCTCTAGTCTTCCTTACATCACACATAGAAATACATCTTTGAAGAAATATGATTAGGATTTGCAAATTACTCACAGGAGAGAGCAGTTTGAAATGGGGTCCTCCTTTAGGCTTGCAGATGTTGTGACTCAGAAGTGAAATTAAGCTTGAGGAAAATATCTGTGTGAAACAATTCCTTCCCACGCTGTAGCTGCTCGCACACACTGAAACTATGAAGGGTCATTTCTCCTCCCAGGGAAAAGCAAACATCATTCCTAGATATTTTCCTTAAAGTAAAAATACAGAATATCTCATGAAATGAGAATTATGGGACATTTTCCCACTGAGGCCAGAGGAGCAGGTAGCATGAAAAACATCACTCAGGAGACTGCTGGGTCAGGATGCAGGTATGTTAAGGGGGAGGGATCTTCTAGTTAACTGTTACCTTTAAAAGTGCACTACTCCAGCCTTCCTACCCCTCAGTGTCTGGGACTCAGCACAAGTCTCATAATATTTTTGAAACCAAGAAGTGGTTGGACTTACCCACTATATGTGGGTAGTCCAATATAAGTCCAATCTGAGTGGACACCACAGATATTATGTTTAGTGAAAAAAAGCCAGGTACGATATGTACTCTATAATTTGACTTATATGAACCCCAAGTCCAGGCAAAGCTTATCAATGGGGACTGTGATCGTGAAGGAGTTTCCCAAGGTAAGGTAGAAAGTGAGGACAAAGGCAACAGTGAAATTCCATGTGTTGATGACGATGTCCTGTGTCTCCCTGGGCATACCTATACCGCAGAGTGAATAAGATTGTTTAGATGCATTTGAATGTCAATGATGCTCGAGTTAAGCAGATTAACGCTCATGAAAAGTCTTAATAAAATTCTAAGAATGTTTTATCTTTTGACAACGTATAGAATATATTTGGTCTAAGCATGCTAAAAAATTTAAAGTTATCATATGTAAGCAGGTCTTCTGCAATGCTACCTTTTCTTACTCCTAGAGTTCTATTTAAAAAAAAAAAACTAACAAGTAGAATATTTGCAGTGTTCTATAAATGGTTACTAACATTGGAATGTTGCACATGCAGAAAATGAGAAAATGTAGATTCTCTTAACGTGCAGACTATCTCAGCTTATTGAACCAGGAAATACTTTCATGATATTAAAATTTCTTAATCCTTCTGGCTAAGGTCATATACCTGATTAGTCTGGAAGAAAAGACAAAAGTCTGCCTAATATGAGTAGCACTGACCTGCAGCCAAGAATTTCTAAGTGGTGGGTGTTTTTGTAGCAAGAAAAGGAGAGAACTAGTCACAGACAAATGGGCATTGGAGTAATGGGACAGAGGGTCTTCAGGTTCTGCTGAATTAATATTCAATGCTTGTTCCTAGCATATATATGAAATCAGAGAAGTCCACAAAATTCCTCCCAATGCTGTGTTGATGAAATAATTCACAGAGTTCAGAGAAGACAAGGTTCATGGTACACTCCATGCTTGTTCTTCCTCCATGGTCTGCAGTCAGTGACAGGAAAGGGGCCCCGACATGAAAATGACAACTATACAGCTCAGAACCCTATGCATTAGGGAGAGAAGATCATGAACAGAAAATAACCACGGGGAGAGACTTGTACAACGAGACAGTTCTACTTGCAGGCAGGACCCAGAATAGAGTCCACAGGTGGGATTCACGTGTGTGTATGAAAGACCAGGCAGGGCAGCCAAAGAATGCAGATGCGGATGGCTTCAGGCAGGCCACTTGTTTCTAAGGATTTACCAGTAGGTTTTGCTGAAAAGAAATGGTATAGCAACGAGGCCTACACTGGAACAGTATTTGTTACTTACATAACTTCTTCTATAGCATGAATTTCTTTCTTTTCTTTTTTTCCTCTTTCCTTTCCTTTTTTTTTTTTTTGGTTTTGGTTTTTTGTTGTTGTTTTGTTTGTTTGGGTTTTTTATTCTTTTGGCTAATTTTTTCCTTATCTTTCCAATATACCTTGAACTAATATAGTCAATATAGCCACTATCAGAAAGGGGTGTGTGTGTGTGTGTGTGTGTGTGTGTGTGTGTGTGTGTGTGTGTGTGTGTGTGTGTGTGCTCATTTGGAGGCTGGAGGTTGATGTCAGATATATTGACCAATAATCACACACACACACACACACACACACACACGCTCACACACACACACACACACCCTCACACACACACGCTCACACACACATGCTCACACACACACACAAACGCTCACTCACACACACACACGCTCACACACACACACACACACACACACGCTCACACACACACACACACACACACACACACACACTCACACACACTATATTTTTTCCAGACAAGCTTTCTTCATGAACCTGGAGCTCATCAATTTGGCCAAACTGAGTGGCCAATAAGCTCCAGGTATCTGCTTGTAAACGGAGTTTCTAGCCCCGTTTACAGATGTGCACCTCTCTGCCCCGTTTACAGATGTGCACCTCTCTGCCTGGTTCCACATGGGTTCTGGGCATAAAACTCAGGTTCTCACATTCTCAGGTCAAGCAAGCACTTTACCAATGGAGCCATGTCCTCAGCCCACTTCCGTACTTTGATAGTAACTTGTATGTACCATTTTGGAGCCCCAGGTAAGAATCCCTTCAAAGAAATGCAAGGTGGAGCCAGGATCCTTGGCTAGCCATGTTTGCTTAGTATGTTCTTGGCTCCTTATGCTGAGGCACAAGGATCCTGAGGGGTGAATTTCTCAGTATTTCCACCAGCAGGCTTTTGACCCGTTTTATATTCTTATCTTGGTCCTTAGCTAAAATAAACACAGTTCATAAATGCAGGATGGTAATTCTCTACACTGTTTAACACCTAACGATTTGCTAAAATACGCATCTGTAAATGACTGTTTATATTAGCCATTAAGTATCTGTAAAAACATGTACACTGAGGCTGCCTGTCTTGAGTTGACTCCGGATAAGCAGTGTAAACAGGATGGCATATAAAGTGTGAGACAATATACAGAGGACCGAGTGTATAGGAAGGTTAACTGATTAATAAAACATGGCTGGCCTTGATTTAGTTTATAAGAAACTTAAGACATTTATCACCATCTGTCTGAAGCCAGTTCCATTCTCTTGGACTGTGTTGTGGATAGCTGATTAATAAAAGATGATGCCTGAGGAAGGAAGCTTAGATCTTTGACAGCATTGACAAAGGACAAGGCCAGGCTGAATCTGCATATGAAAGGAAATGGTGAGAGTAAAGGAACTCACCCTGGAAGTCCCTGCCACTTCCCTGCAGTATTTCAACTCCCTGGTATTGGCCGGAGTCTGCAAAAGTAAGAAAGAATTTCAAAAATTAAGTGTGGAATTAATTTAAAAGACAGATTATAGGGTTTTGGTGGTGTTGTTTTTTTTTTAAGAAACTGAAACATAATCCAGTTCCCTTGTGGCTTCCTCCCCTTGGTGTTCTTAACTTTGCAGCTTTCTATGTTTGTTTTTCATTTGTACCCTTGATCTTTTAGTCCTTCCTTTCCTCTTGGCTGAAATAAAGCATAAGAATTGACCTAGTGCCTCGGCAAGCTGATAGACTTTCCCTCATCAGCTTTGCCCTTGTGAAAAGCAGAGCCCAGAATTCCCTTTTCACTCTTTTAACCCTTCGACCTAACACATCTCAGTTCTCTGTAGTCGCTTAGGAACTGTCTTCATTCAACACCTATGGACAAAGATTTGGAGGTAAAACAAAGTTGCTGATTTGGTAAGAAACATCTCTGCCAGAGCATCCCATTACTACCTAGCCAGTCCCCTGCACAACATACAGGGCCAAGAAGTCTAAATTTTGAAGAGATAGCACAATGGGCTAGGGAAGAAATTCAGAATCAGCACATTGCTCCTTCATCTGAAAATAAAATACCTTCCTAAATCCTTACAAGGAAGCACTAAAAACCCAACTTATGTTACCGTCTTACATTAGTAGTGTGGAAATAATGAACTTGGAGAAATATGAACATCTTCCGTGTCAAGTTGTTATGTGTTGCCAAAAGATCTCACACTCTATCACTCAGCTCTGTGGTGCTGTTCAGAACCTAGACTGGATACCTCCAGACAAGAGCCCAAATAAAAAAACTTGAAGAGGCAGTGGGAGATGGGGTGGGTGGGAGTATGTCCCCTGAAGACTTGGCACGCTCAGGCATCACCTTGGCCAACCACATGCATCCAACTGAACCTTCAGAATTCTGTTTGTTCTTTATACTCTGTACTCTGACTTGGGTCAAGTTCACAGTGCATCATAAAAACAGAAAAAGTCAGGAAGAAACTAAAGAAAATTCTCTGGTCTCTGTTAGACCCAGAAGCCCAAGAATAACAGTATTTGATCATGGTGTTGTAGAACTTGTACACAGTCCTGCACCCACAGACCCTCAAACTTTAAAGACACAAAGAAGTAAAAAAAGAAAAAAAATCTCATTGGGGGAGTCTAGGAATCTCTGTTGCAAAACTGACTTATAAATCTATCTGTGGAGTCACACAGCCCCAGGGCAAGAGGAAGACGGGAACTCTGCCTGCCAATGTCCATTCGGGGAGTTTCTGCTATTTCTGATAACATTATTCCCTTGTTAAGTACAAGTCATCCAAGAATTCATTTTTTATGACACTTTTGGAACCTGAAACAGTCTTTTAAAACAAATCAGGACATTGCCATGCTAGTCATGAGAAAATGAGAAACATTGGGTAATTAAAATAAGCCAAGTGTTAACTAAAACTTGCTTAGTTATGAGTGTGAGGACATGTGCAAATGTGTGTGTGTATATGTGTGTGTATGAATATGCATGTGTACATAATACATTAATATGGATGTGTACATATTCATAAAGGTGGATTTGTGTATATATATATGTATATGAATATATATATATATACATATATTTTCACATTAGTCACCTGGCCTCAGAAAGATGCTGTGAGGGTGCCTATGTGCTAGTCCTTACTCTGTGCAGTGTGTGTGTGTTCTTGTTTGAGCAGTTGCTGACAGGGGCCAGGGGACTGAGACTGATAAAGCTGCAGGAGGCCTATGCAAGCATAACCTTTACTTCGTGTGGAAAAAAACACCATAAAAAGGGAATTGGGCTGAGCTGGGCAAAACTGAAGCAGGACTGTCCGGTAATGTCCAACATGTGGTGTTGCTTAAGGCTGAGTCCCCGTGGGCCTGGGAACAGCACTACTGCTGAAGATGGAGCCCTGCTCAGCCTGCCCTGCTGGGGCCAATGCTGGAGACCACACTCATGGGGGCGGGGTGTCAGACTTCTCTAGAAGGAGGTACATTTTCACTCCAGGTCTCCATGGGGAGAATTGTATCCTGAGTCCAAAAATAAAAAAAAAAAAAGTGGGGGGAGGGGCTCAGAAAGAACCTTAAATAAGGTGTCTCTTGAAACCAGAGATGAGCCTGCTAGCTTTGTCATACTCTGTCAGTCTGACTGCCTTGCAGGGTTCCTATGGTGCACCCCACACCAAATGCACATGTCACTTGCAAAACTGCAGTGTGTGTGGCCTCATCAGGGCACTGTGAGGACAACCAACCAGTGGCAGAGCATTAACCTAAGAAAGGCTTTATTTAGTTCTGGTGCTTGTGATAGCACTTATTAGCATCTGCTCCCTCTACTCACTGGTGAAGGAAGAAAATAATAGTTGCCCTGCTATTTCCCAATGATCTGAGAAGGAAGAAATAAGAAAGGGAAAAGGAAAGTGAAAAAGGACCAGGAGTCACTCACTGTTCCTCCTCACACTCTCCTGCCTCAGGCCCTTTGCAGTAGCTGCTGCTTCTGCCTAGAACACTCCACCTCCCAGGGGTCCTAAAGCTGTGCTTTCTCTCCCTCCAATGTCTGCCAAATTTCCTCTTGTCGGATCATCTCTACCTGCTCCATGTAGAGAGACTGTCGTCTCCCTAATGTCCGGTTTCTAGTATAACATGAGCTTGAACTGTTTCCTTTGTCTCCATTTCTCTTTGCCACCATTTCTTCTGAATATCCTTTGCTCCCATAATGATGATGAGGGGGAGGATTATTTTAGTCACTGATGTACATCCCTGGTGTCTAGCACATAGTAGGGACTTAGCAAACACTGTTGAAAGAGTAAATAAAGTTAGTCATCTTAAGATATTATTAGAACTGCCTGTCTCCATAATGGAGATACAGTCCAGACTTCAAGAGAAATGATTTACCCACTGCTGACAGGCCTGTGATGAACATCAGAAATATCTGCAGGCTTACAGACGTTTTCCTTGGCCTGACTAAGTTGAAGTATGACTGTATGGTCCTTCAGTTTATATTTGGCTTTCTCCCTCTGTTTTTCAAGCCATTAGACCTCAAGCACAAGAGTTGTATCTGCAGCCAACGGTGCAGGGCTCCCTGGGAACAAAGGTTTCCGGCAGGCCTAGTAAAGAGACAACAGAAGCAAAGCACATTAAATGCCCTTTTCATAGTCTGTTTCCTCTATGTCTGTCTGTGTTTTACTTTGAAGACTCTGGGATCCTGACTGCTGAGAGCAGTTTTTCTAACACAATGTAACACATGCTTCAAGACATTTTGAATCTCCATGAACTTGGTTTCTTTATTTGTTTTTGTTTTGTTTTGTTTTTTGGGGTTTTTTTTTTCAAGACAGGGTTTCTCTGTGTATCCCTGGCTGTCCTGGACTCACTTTTGTAGACCAGGCTGGCCTTGAACTCACAGAGATCCTCCTGCCTCTGCCTCCACAGTGCTGAGATCGAAGGTGCCACCATGCCCTTCTTGGTTTTCTTTAAAGTTGCAAAGCATTGAGTGGATGCTTTGGTGCCTGTTGTCTGTGATTTCCTCTGCTCTACTCTGTTCTTCCTCCACTCCAGCTTTGGGAACCTCCTTGAGTATGCCAGAAACCTTCCCACTTTCTGCCACTGCTCCAAGTGTTTCCCCAGCCAGCAGCTGCCTTCACTGCCCCTTCCTTCAGAACTCAAGACCATCTCTCACATCCCACCTTCCAGCTCTGTCTATAGTCATCACCTTGTCTGTCCTTACAAACTGTTCTCACTGTAGCCTTAAAAGCCCACTTCCCCGTTTTGCCTACCTTTTCTTTTTTCCATAACACCATTTTCTGTGTCCCAGCTGTACCCTAGCTTTCTAGTTACAGTCATTGCTTATATTTGACTCATGTTGTCTAGAGCAGGACCCCATACCATCAATGACTTTTTTTTCCACTTCTTTCCCCATTGATGCAATCCAAGGATCTTGAGCAAGGGCAAGGCATAGAACACATGAATGACAGATATTGCTGACGGAAATAGACAGCATGAAGGAGGAGTGAGTGCACTGTTTCTGATATTCTTTGGCTTTCTTGATGCTGATTAGAAATTTTAGTCAATCTGAAATCCTAATTCTTGGCTCAATATAGTTTCTGATTTGCCCCTGTTTTTTTTTCATGGGAACATTTGAACTACTCAATACTTTAATCCCGCAGACATAGACCAAAAACACATTGGGGATTAGGCAGTCACGGTATTGGGCAAGTGGGATATACATCCCACTTGAGGGATGGGCCTAGTCTCTAGCTTCAGGATGGGAGATTGGGAAGAAACAGTGGAAGCAGGCTCAAGCAGCTTAGTGAGAGAAAAGCAGAGCTTCCAGGTGAGTAGAAGAGCACGAGGGAGGCAGCCTCCCAGGGTAGGTGATATTGACCATGAATGAGGTTTTCCAGTTGTGTACAGACACACAGTCTGAAGAAGGTCACTCCAGGCAGGGAAAAGCAATGGCGAAGCCAACAGTGTGTCTCCTACAGGGATCTATAAGCTCAGCACTGCTACAGAGTAGAATGCAAGACAACCAGTGCCTTGTGGAAAAACAACAATCATGGAAATAGCCTGTATGCATATCGCTCACTTTATACTCTGCAAGGTTTGAAGTCTGAGTGCCTGAGCACACTCAGTTCATTTCTCCTCCAACCCCAGGACAGAGGCACGGCTGAAATGCTTACATGTGAGAATAGGAGATCAAGACAACAGAGAGATCACTATGTAAAATGACCAGCACCATACAGACTCAGACAACATATATATATATGCTTTTCCTTTAAAAAAATGTTTATTTATTACTTCAAGTTACATCTCCATCACAGTTCCCTCCCTCTACCCCTCCCGGCTCCAACCACCACCCTCCCTCTCCTCCTTCTCCCAGAACTCATAATTCTTTTTTTTAATAATTAGGCCTCAGTTATAAAAATTATAAGGTATAACATACATTCCCAATGTTTAGTCCATACATACATATACATATACCATATATATATATGTGTATGTATATATACTTTGGTTTTTACTATAACAAGGGTCTAGCCTGGCTGAATCCAGGCCTAATATACTTGAAGAAGAGCAGAGTAATTAGCGATTAGTGGAAGGTTGAATTCTTATGAGTCCTTGAAAACAGTGTCATTTACAGAAAAAGCATTCTATGACTCACTCAGTTTCCATCCTAACTTGCATTATTACCAACTTAAAAACATCTTCTTAGACCTAGAACATCCTTTTAAATCCTAAACAACTTAAAATTTAACTATGAGACTATGACTATAGCCTATAGTCTCACAGTTAAACTATAGCAACCACATCAGAGACCCAAGAAGGATAAATAGATCTGATTATACAGGAAGTGCAGGGTCAGCAGCTTCCAGAACTAAGAAATGACAGACAACTGGCTGCCTGAACAGTCCCCAATTTCTCTCCATACATTAGAGCATCTATCTTTAGCCTCTTGGCCCAGTATCTCATCTCTGACAGACATTAATTGTAAATCAGGACTTATGAAGGACTTGCCTACCCTGTCATGGCAGAGCTAGTCTGTCAACTTACCTGCTTCCAAATTTTGTCCTTTTCAGACAGCATTCTGTCTACAGTTGAAACAAGGAACTTTAAACTCATGGAAATAGATGGATAATAGAATATTAATATCAGTTGCCAAATATGTATGGACTGAACATAGGGAATGTATGTTATACCTTATAATTTTTATAACTGAGGCCTAATTATTAAAAAAAAAAGAATTATGAGTTCTGGGAGAAGGAGGAGAGGGAGGGTGGGTGGGGCCGGGAGGGGTAGAGGGAGGGAACTGTGATGGAGATGTAACTTGAAGTAATAAACTTTTTTTTTTTAAAGGAAAAGCATTAAAGCTTTTTGTTGCCGTTTTTGAACATGAGGGCTTTACTATGCACAAATAGCAACAATAAATGCATTT
Source organism: Lophiomys imhausi (assembly GCA_907164525.1). Lineage (NCBI taxonomy): Eukaryota > Metazoa > Chordata > Mammalia > Rodentia > Muridae > Lophiomys > Lophiomys imhausi. The sequence goes on along the minus strand of CAJQZJ010033222.1, from coordinate 2,562,961 downwards.
GATGTGACTGGCCAGTCAAAAGGAATATGAAAAGTAAGGATAAGCATGCTTTTTAATACTTTATGGAAAGTTATATTGAAACTTTATAAAGGCCCACTGGATCTTTATCTTCCCTCCTCTAGTAACAGTCTTAAGTAAATATAATTACTTTTGGACAATAAATTGCCTCAACCTCGTATGCTGAAGACCAATAAAAAAATACCAGTTACTTGGAAGTGTTCCTGTTTGGAAGCCAACCTGGCCCTTACACAGCCGAGTCAGAAGGTGAAAGGTTAAAAGTGCGTCCTTGACTTTAGACTGAACATAAAGTGTAGACATCGGGGGACTTCTAAGCCAAAGGTAATTTTCTTTCCAGTTTTAAAACGCATTAATTCGACACTGATGCTGACAGTCTCAAGGATTCAAGTGCATTAGGACACTTTGCGTGTGACTTTTCCAAACCCAAAGTCCCTGCACTCTGCATTTATAGGCAGGGTACACTGGATAAAATCTCTTTGCAAGGAACAATAAAAGGCTGAATAATGGAGAGTGTAAGCCTGGGGTTGACGGAATAAAAGACGTTCTCAATATTCTGGCCCTTCTCCTCCGATGTAGTGTGTGTTATTCTCATTTGCAAGTGTGGGCATCAGCCAAGTGGAATCGGAGAAGCGTGCGCTGACCCACTGCTGCTCTAAACTGACAGTAAAAAGCACTCCCTGCATTTCCCATTTGGATGCTGCAGCCACTCTGATTCACACCTATTTTTTTTTCCAGATTAGGTCCCAGCCATATTTTTTTATGTGGCACTACCACATGCAGTTCACACATTACAACCTGTTGCACATCATAGCTATTCTTATGCCTAGATATACAAAGGATGCAACTTGATAACTGTAGCTTTAAAATGACCCAAAGGTCTGTTTGAAGGTCTATGGGTGTGTGTGCTGTATGCTCAGGGAGCAGAGGAAGAGAAGTCAGATCTCCTACTCTGTCCTCTCCAACTTATTCCCTGACCCTGAAACTAGATTGGTAGCCAGAAACCGCAACAGTTCTGTCTCCACCCATTTTTTAAAATGTGTCTGGGGATTAGAACTCAGGTCCTCATGCTTGCCCAGCAAACATTCTTACCCACTAATCCATCTCTGTGTCCTACTTAGTATTTTTTTCATGAGCTCTTGTTTCTCTGCTTTTAATATTGCTCAGCACTTCTGTCTTAGACCTGCAATGGCTCTCTCTACATAAACATTCCCAAGGAAGTAATATATTACTATTGATCGAGCACATGTTTATTTTTTTTCTAAGAGAGATTGGGAAATATTGGTCCACAGGACACATCCAGCCAGCCTTCTATAGTGAAGGAAAAAGAGTTAAGAGGTGAGCAGAAGACACCAGGTATGCATGGCCTTATATCTTGCAGGATTTTTTTGTGGTTACACATAGTCAGATTCCTCTTTTCAGGTATTATTATCCTGAACAAAAGTAAGGAAAGGACCAGTGAGACCATTTAGGAGAGCAAACAATTAAAGACTGTCTGAAAATCACATACAGTATATGTGCAGCTTAAATTCACTGAATGGCAGTGACAGGGCTGTTTCAGAGGAAGGAGAGATGAGTTACTTTGTTCTAAAAAAGTAAATATTTGAAAGATTTTTGTGTCTTAATGACTCATTGCATAGAGAAGATAAAGGGGAGGAGAATTCTGGAACAAATGTGAGGTTTCTGGCATTGGCAACTTTGTGATGGGGTGTTTTTCCCAAAGCTCGGGTGGAGTAGGAATGTAGAGGAAGATGGTGGTGGGTGCTTTAACTCACAGGACCTGAGGTGTGTGAGAGACATGTAAGTAGAAACACTAATGAGTGAGTCAGCACTTGGCTAGGATGCTCAGAAGGAGGCTGGGCTGGACATAAGGTGCAGGGGGCATTAGCACCAAGGAAATGGTGGAAACCTGGGGTAGTGTGTGAACAGAATAAGAAGAAAAGGGAAGAGGGTACCTCAGGAGTCTCCAGTGCTCTGCAGTGCATCTGTGAAAGCAAAGTCACAGACGGACTGAGAAAGAACATCCAGAGAGGCATGATAGAGGGACAAACAGTAGAGGGCCCCAGCAGCAATAGAAGAGGGCTTCAAGACTCCAGGAGAGCCAAACAGCAGAGGGAACTTTTTACGTGGCAAAGTTGATATCAATGACCTCGACAAATTCAAGTGCAGATGGAAGTTAGACGTTATTTTCTTGTAATAACAAAACAACCGTCAAATTGATGCAGACCTTCATAAATTTACAAATAACATCTATATTCATCTCAGTTCATGTTCCCAACCATCTTACTATGGCGATGTGACAGCATCCAGTTGATAATGAGGAGAAAGAAACATGGAGGGAATGCAATTCCCAAGTTGAAATTTTTGACAAAGAAACCAAATAGGGGGTCGGTTGAATATATTTCATTATAATGATGATCCTAAAATATTTTTATGCTAAGAACTCACTCTGCATGAAAAGGTTGCAAAGTGGATTTTATCCATCCAAGTTAAGGAAGGCCCAGAGAACCCTAACGACTTTCCCAGACTCACAAAGCTAAGGAGTAAATGAATAGGTTTTGAGCTCAAATCTGGTGAACACTAGTTTGGACTCTTTCTACTGCTTCACCAGCCATTTATATTTTAAAAGAAATTGGCACTTTAAAAAATTCATAAAAAGCAATATGCACTCTTGAAAACTTTCACATAAATTATGCTGTAAAAACATATTTTCTTCCTTGGTTTCTCCATGTGGGAAAAGCACGTCTTAAATATAATTAGTTGGAAGAAATTGTATGTTAAAGGCAAACTAGCTTTCTAATAAAATAGTCACCACAAAAGTCTATAATGTGAATGTTGGACTGGAGGAAGTAGTGGGGTTCCACAAGCAGAAGTGAATCGAAGGAGGTAAGGAAAAGAAGAAAACTATCTTTTAAACTTTCAAAGGAAAATTTGATACAAAAAAAGATGGCCTGGAGAGATCTCCTGAGCCCCTGTCTCCACCTGACAATTATTTTGTGGGTCTGTTCATCCTACAAGCAAAATTGCAGGTGTCTAGCACCTGATGACTCCCAGAATAGTAATAAAAGCAAATTGTATTTTCGAATTTAAAGTTTATGCATAGAGGGTGCTCAGAGAAAGAGTGCTGGCTACATGAGTTCAGATGGCAGCACTCTGTAAAAATATTGGATATGACTGCCAGTACCTATAACCTCAATGCTGTGGGTAGCTAGCAAAGCCAGGAGGATATCTGGTATTTGATGGCCACTGGCATTGCTTCAAGTTCATCAGAGACCTTGTCTCAAATAAGATAGAGAATGATAGAGAAAATCACTGCTGTCCTCCTCTGGCTTTTATTCCTGTACCTGTACCATACCATATATGCACGTAGGTGCACACACACACACACAGAGAGAGAGAGACAGACAGAGAGAGAGAGAGAGAGAGAGAGAGAGAGAGAGAGAGACAGAGAGAGAGAGAGAGACAGAGAGAGAGAGAGAGAGAGAGAGAGAGAGAGAGAGAGAGAGAGAGAGAGAGAGAGAGA
>CAJQZJ010033222.1:2469290-2543884 GCA_907164525.1 Lophiomys imhausi | reverse complement strand
TTACTAAAAATCCATGAGGAAGGCATGGGAGTGCTTGACTAGACTTCGTCAATGTCCCAGCATTACCTTCCAAGGTTCTTCTATTTCAGCAGGGAGTTATCAAGCTCCTAACTGAAGAACTGAGTGTCTAACTAGGGAGCTTTCATAAGCAACAGAATATCTTCCTATTGAGTCTCTTCTCTCTTGCTAGCCTTGGTCACTCACTTCCCTTCCAGGAACATTCAGCCTAGTTCCTTCTTTAAGTTTAGCTATTTATCAAAGGCAGGCAAAGCCAATGACCATAAACCATTACCATGGTTATTCTCAGAGACAAAACTTTCCCTGAGAAAAAAAGTACAGGAACTAGTTCCTAGAAATGGGAGAAGCACAGAGAGAAGAAGCCACTTAAGAGAGTAGGTGGCTGGGTTCTTGTTTTCAGCTTGCACCCAGTTTCAGCCAAGGTGAGAAGGGCTGTTTGCCATATGACCTGACCACATAAGTACCAACAAAATCTTTAGAAATTTAGAGGGCAAGGCTTGCCTGCTGTGTGTTGAACCTTCCAGGGCTATCTAGAAAGAAACACAGGTAATAGAAAAAGCTGTTCAGGAAGAGAAAAAGAGGGAGGGAGAGATGGGGCATGGGGGTGTGGATAAGAATGTATGGGAGAGAAAGTTTGAACAATGAAAGTAAGTGTGCTCTGCCATTTCTTAAAAGACTTGATGGAAAGAAAAAACCTGTAGGAATACAGAAAGTGAAAAATCAAACAGCATTCAAATAGGTCTTCTTCTTCCCCTTAATAATAGAAAATAAAACCATATTAAACAAAGAGAAATGGGACTGTGTGGCTGTAGTCCTGGTGTGCTGTGTGTGATTCAGTGTATCTGCCCTGTTGCTTTGTTGTATAAGCTCAGGGTGGGAACTTCTACTAGACGATAACCATGAAACTGTCCAGCACAGGCTTCTTTATACCTGGAAGATCTTACTCTGGACATCATGAAGGAAGCCACATGATTTTAACCCCTCAGCCTGACTCACACCCAACTTTGCATTACATTAGTAATCACTCTACAAAACCCAATGTCCAAGCTTTTTCTCACCCATTTAAATGTGAAGGCTAAGCCAGGTGATAGGAACAGTAGTCTGGAAGAGGGCATGCTATGCCAACCCCTTCCTTTCTTTTTGATGAACTTGAACTATAGTGGAATCAGTGTTAACTCTCAAGGGAATTGAGATGTTTGTGATTTGTATGCTATGTTTATTAAAAGCTAATTGTACAAGGTTATCCTGGAGACTTCATCCCTAAAGCATGAGCAGACAGCCATTCTCATTTAGTGGGGCCTGGATGACATGTCAGTTGTCCACTCTAATTTCTCATTGAGACAGTGTTATGCATATTTTTCTTATTATACTGCTGGTTTTCAAGGTGCAGTTTACATATCATGATGGGTATGCTGGAAAAGAAGGAGAGGTAAGGAACTATAGAGAGAATGCTTTTATATAATAGAAAAAGAATCTAGTACTTCAATCTGAGAAGCAATAAGATAGTGCTTTTGTCCCTAAAGGAACTTCAAGGCCATTTCTACCAAAAATTGATGTGACTTTTACAGTTTTTGTTTGCTGCTTCTTCCTCCTAAAGGTGACTGAAAAGACACATGTAGGCAGGTTGCTCATTTTAAGATTTTCTGTCATTTTACATTCCTCTGAGGACAAAAGCCTTTCCAATAAAACAGACACAGTCTTTCTATAGGCTTGGAATTGGACCCTACTAAAAAAATTCATTTTGTATTTTGAGGAGTGAGAGTATAAATTTAATAAGAAAAAGCAGAAAAGAACTCCTGAGAATGAGAGAGGGTCCAAGGGAGAAAATTATTCCATATGTATGTTTTAAAAGATTTATAGCTTGCCGGGCGGTGGTGGCGCACGCCTTTAATCCCAGCACTTGGGAGGCAGAGGCAGGCGGATCTTTGTGAGTTCGAGGCCAGCCTGGTCTACAAAGCGAGTCCAGGACAGCCAGAGATATTCAGAGAAACCCTGTCTCGAAAAACCAAAAAAAAAAAAAGATTTATAGCTTGTGTGAGTGTGTGTGTGTCTGTGTGTCTGTCTGTACATGTGTATCTGTGTGTGTGTCTGTGTGTATGTGTTTGTCTGTGTGTGTATCTGTCTCTCTCTCTCTCTCTCTCTCTCTCTCTCTGTGTGTGTGTGTGTGTGTGTGTGTGTGTGTGTGTGTGTGTGTATCTATGTAAGTGTATGGGTATGTTCTTGGGGGTGAGTGAGCATGTGAGGGTACTGGGTGTCTTCTATTATTTTTCATCTATGTATTTGATGGAAAGTCTCTCCCTGAACCTGGAGCTTGCATTTTCTTGGGTAGGCAGGAAGCCAGCAAGCCCCAGTGCCCCTCCTATCTTGCCTTCCTAGAAGATTGAATACAGGGGCTTATGAATGCTTGGCTTATGTGGAGTCTGCTAGTCAAACTCTAGTCCTCCCTATTGGGCAAGTGCTCTGGACTACTGGACCCCAAAACTAGAGTTATCTTCCCCCACTTCCAAACCTAAATGACAGTCAGTCTGAAGGTGATGGAGTCCTTAAGATCTCTAGTCCGATCATTGCAAGCGACTTTTTGGAACTCCCATGAAGTTTAATAATTTAAAATGAGACTTGGGATGTGAGTGCCATGTCACATGTGCATCAGTAGGTGGCAGAGAGGAGAGAGGCTATATTCAGTGTTCTGACCTATTAACATTTGAATGAATAGTAGCCTAGCATTCCCAGAAGAAGAAAAAAGAAGCAAGGTGGATACCAATTCCACTTTGGCACCATGGGGTAACCTGAGATGACTACAAGACCAGCAACAGGAGATCTGGCCCAGATGGGGTCACAGGAGTGGGAGAGCTGTCCCTACCCCTCACATGCTGAAGCACTCAGGAGAGCAGGCCCTGTACCCTGTCAGGATAGCACACTACAGCTGGCCCTGGATATGGGGGTTGTGGGTCAGTCAGACCTGCCTTCAATCTGCTATGTGGTGGTATAGTCTAGGGAGAGATCCCTTCCCCTCCCTTTTGCCCTCAACACGATTGGCCCACAGGAGATCTGGCCTGGATGGGGTCACAAGAGCAGGAGAACTGTCCTAGCTCCTCACATGCTGCAGCACTCAGGAGAGCAGGCCCTGCACTTTTCCATAGTAGAACTAGCTATGCAAGTGGTGGTTGCAGGTCCAGAACCAGGATTTTGAGTTGGCCCACCCCAACATCTACCCCATGGATGAACTTCTGGAGTGCAAGAAGAGGTCAGTTACACAATCCAGGACATCAGGATCTCCAAGACACAGGACAGTTATGGCATATCTGAGAGAAGTTCCAGTACTGATGGAATAGTGGAAACCAGGGACCTTGCACCACACCAAGGAGTCACTACAATGAACATGTTGAAGCAGAATGTGTGGAGAAAGGGGAATATTGTGGGATATACTGAGAAACACTGCAGCTTCCACAATGAGCTGGAATATTTTATGCTGGAACAGATTCCAACAGTGGAGGGTGGGTCTGGGGGGAGGTGGGAAATGGGAGGGAATAGGGTGCATGATGTGAAATTCACAAAATAATTTTTTTTCAATTAAAAAAATGAGACTTGGAAGTAACTTGAAATGTTAGGTTTAGGTACTAACAACCAAACTATTGATCATTAAAAATAGAAGGAATTTGAAAACTTAAGAGAGGAATCAGAGAGAAGCCAGAGGGGAGAGTGACATATTCTCTAAGACAGGGTAGTCGGTGGAACATCTCAGGGGCTGGGAAGGTTGAGAAGACTTTTAGGAACAAGGACACCTATTTAGTTTAGTGTAGAATAAGAATCTACCCTATTAAAATGTTAATAAACATTTTATTAACCATGAATAGGACACCCTTTCTTAAGTTCTGCTGTTAGACTCTAGCCTCTCAGCCCCAGCTTCTGGCTCACCCTGAACACCTTTCTTCAGTTGTATTCAGTCTGCCATAATGACCTTTTGAGCACCTGCTTTTGTGGTGACATACCCAATGCGTTATTGAGCACTTGGTCTTCATCCTCATGTGCCTGCCTGGTTCTGTGCTTTAAGGAAAGATCCCTCTTATTTTCACCAGACTGATTGATAGTCATAGATCCTGTTCCTGCCCATCACGCCACAGTATTACAAATTCACAGTCAACAGAGCTAAGGCTCTAGTCACAGGATGTACCTCTTTCTCAGTTCTCCATCACCTCCACTGAAGAATCTAACTTGCACCCTTTGAGAGCTCTGTGTTGTTGTTGGACTTCAACCATCCTGGGCAGAAAATCAATCTGTGAAATCAATTCTCTTTCCATGTCTCTCCTCCTGCTTGAGTGAGTGTCCCGCATGGTTGTTTTGCTTTGCTTTGAGACTTGGTCTCATTTAACTCAGGCTGACCTAGAACTCACTATGTAGCCAAGGATGACTTTGAACTTCTGATCTTCTTCCTTCCCCTTCTGAGTGCAGGGATTATAAGCCTGAGCCATCATTCCCACATTATTCAGTCCTGGGGATGGGTGCAGGCCTTCATGCATGCTCCATGAGTACTCAACCTAACTGAACTACCTCTCCAGGCCCCAAATTATCTCAACATTTGAGATCAGGCATTTAAAGATAGAATTTGAGCACATAATACACATAAATAAATACTTGGCTTTATATTTACATTGTGTATTATAAATATGTGTATTTATCACATACATATATGATGAGGTGTTGGCCTGGACTAGCAGGCTATTCTTCAGCAAAAGGGTCCTAAGGGGAATGATGACCAGGAGATGAGAAGATAAATAAGCAGATGGGAAAGTTTTGGATCAGGAGGTCTTGTACAAGCTGATGGGTCATGCAAGCAAGCTTATTAGGAAATACAGCATCCTGTATACATTTCAATGGGGCGGGGGGAAGAAATGGAACAGAGTCAGCAGAAAGTCATCATCATACAATGGGACATGGTCAGTAGGAAGTTAATCAAGCAGTGTTTCATAAAGAGAACACAGGGTATCTCAAGGGAGTCACAGACCAAGCACACAGCGTCCTTGGGGCTGATGATCATGGTTCCTTAGGGTGGTAAGAATTGGGTTCTCAGGAAGCCACAGCTCCCCCAAGGGCCTGGCCTCAGGCCATTATTGAGCCGGCCAAGCATATTCCTGGGCCTCAGGGAGAAGAAGCTCCCAGAGCTCAGCCCCAGGCTATTACAAGTTCTCCCAAGCATGCCGTTGGTTTAGAGAAGAAGCTATTCCCTTCTTCACACACCAGGGTCTCAGATAAGTCTAACCCTCAAGAAGGTATATAAGGTTTTGTATATAGTGTTCTGAGAGAAAGGGGAGAGGGTGAGAAGCTTGGGCCAGGAGGAGTAAAGGGAGGGGATTGTGATGGAGATGTAACTTGAGGTAATAAATAAACAAAAAAATCATAATCAATCAATATATCTTATTAATTATGGTTTTGTAGCATAACAGTATTTTTTCTAGATAATTTTAGATTTTTATCAAGTATTTTCAGGCTTGGTTAGCTAAGAGCTCTTTGTGAAGGGTCAACTCTGCTGTCTTCCTGCAGTCTGCTTGTGTTTCCATCACTAGTATCTTCATCAACACTTCATAAGAATTCTTGAAGCTCCTTGCCTACTTAGTGACAAAGTTTGGTTCACACTTTATGATAAAAGAGGCAATTCTTTTTTTTTAAATAATTTATTTTTTATTTCTTCAAGTTACATCTCAATCACAATCCCCTCCCTACTCCCCCCTCCAGTCCCACCCTTCCACCCTCCTCCCCCTCAGCCCCACCATCCTCTTCCCTTCTTTTTTTTTTTTTTTTAGTTTAAGGTATTTCTTTTTCCCCCCAACAGCTCTCCCTTTCAGTCCAAATAATGGTTCTTTTTCTTATAACTATAAATACAATACAAAACAACAGAAATAAATAGGCCACAATTATGAGAGTTATATGGCTTAGCATACATTCCCAATGTCCAGTCCATATGTATTTGGCCCCTGACTTTAACATTCTACTATCTAACATTCTCCATGAGTTTAAAGTTCTATATCTCACTCAGCTTTCATACTAACTTGCCAAAAGAGGCAATTCTTATGGCAGCACAATGGACTGAGCAAAGAGCTGCAGCAATGGACATATTCAATACTAGCAATATTTAATTTCTTTCTAAATGTTTAAATTTCAAAACAGATAAATAGGAGGTTGGACAGATGGTTAAGTGGTTAAGAGCACATACTGCTTTTGAAGAGGATCCAGGTTCAATTCCTAGCACCCACATTCAGGGAGATCTGATGATATTTTCTGGCCACTGTGGACAAATGCACACTCACACACACATATATAGACATAATTTTAAAACAAATACATAGAGTAGTAAAAATAGATGAAAAGAAGGTCTAATATTCTCTACTGAATTTTTTTTTGATCCTGCTAGCAAGTTAAACTCAACTGTGGAAATTCTATCTAAGACAAAACTAATCAGTGTGAGCATTTTAGGAACTCAGAAAAACTCAAGTTTCTGCAGGTCACGTTTTTTTTCTTTTCAGTGTAAAATAGGGATGAGGCAAGGTGGAGTAAGGTCTTTTGTAAAACACTAAAATTGTGCCACCGTTATATTTTTAAAACTCTTATAAATACAATGTCCATTCCACTAACACTGTGGGTACTCAGCTTTTGGCTGAAGACTCTAGAATTCTTCACACAGGAACGAAGCAATGACTGTCAGACACGACAGTTGAAGGCTGTGTGCTGTGACATAAACCAGGAGAGCAAAGACCTGTGTCTGATGTTGGATCATGGTTATAAGAAAGACTGTTATTACCTCCTTGCAAAAATGGATAAAATAATACTTTATAATTTATTTAGACACTTCTATTGTTATATACCTCATGTCATAATAAGTTCTGCTTGCATGGTATCAAATACCACTAATATTTTGGTGGTTGACAGAATAAAGACACCTCCTCAAAACAGTTTATAGTCAGGTAAGGGCACTGTAAATAGAAAATTTGTCTTAGAGCCGTGGTATTCTGTTTGTTGGCTTCTACAAAAGTCTGAAAACCACAGATATGATTACACAGCAGTAACAATTTCAGACAATCTGCCTGAGAGCAGAAGTTCACTTCTGTTCCTCTCTGAATCTCATAAAAGTTCTGTAAAACCCTCTGAGCTATTAAAAAAAAAATCTTCACAAGGAAAGAACTTTTACGTAATCTTAAATGGTCAAATTTTTAGATGAGATTTCATAAGGCAAGAATAGCATGCTGTTATACTATATGATTGTGCTGGCTAGTTTTATGTCAACTTGACACAAACTAGAGATAGTTGAGAAGAGGGGACCTCAGTTAAGAAAATGTCCCGACTAGATTGGTCCGTACGCAATTCTTTCAGGGCATTTTCTGGATTGATGATTGATGTGGAAGGGCCCACCAGTTGACTGTGGGTGGTGGCACCCCTAGGCTTATGATAATGGGTGGTATGAGAAAGCAGGCTGAGCAAGCCATGATGTGTTGTTGGAGAAGGGTCTTGTTCAGGTTTTCAGATGCTGATTTCAGTACCCTGAGATCTGGTTACTGCCCTACCTGAGGCATTCTCTGATTGGCTTTAATAAAAAGGCCAACAGCCTATAGCTGGGCAGAAAGGGAAGCAGAAGGCAGGACTTCCTGGAAGAGAGAAAGGAACTCTGGAAAGAAGAAATAGGAAAGCATTCTTGCCAGAAGACAGGAGGACACAGGCAAGACTGTGGGCTCAGAAGGTACAACAAACCACATGACTAGTTGGGGCTAGGTGGTCGGATTAGCTTAGGTAAGCTAGCTGAGTGAGAGGCTGCCCACCTAAGGCCCAGGTGTTGAAATATTAGAAGGTATTGGTGTATTTATTTTATGGGCATAAGGGCTGCCCAGGATCTTAGGCCTTTTCACCAGGAGACATAAGCCTCCCATCATCATAAAAATGATGGAGCAAAACAGTAAGCAAGCAGCACTCCTCCATGGTCTCTGTATCAGTTCCTGCTTCCACGTTCCTGTCCTGACTTCCTTGGATGATGAATTACAAACCACAAACCGTAAGATGACATAAACTTTCTCCCTAAGTTGCTTATGGTCCTGGTGTTTATCACAGCAATAGAAACTCTAATAAAGACAAGAATCCTTCAGCTAAGTTAGGAAAAAAAAAAAATTCTGCTTCCCCAAGCACATCTCAGCCCACTGTGTAGGGGGCAGTCTCCATGAAGTATAGACAAGACTATCAAATCAAAGAGCAGTTAGAAGGGTGTGAATTAAAAGAGTTAATATATCTTTGCCATCAAAATGTCAAGAATTAGAGAGTCAAATAATATCAATGTGTTTGGAAATAGGAACCATCACAGACTCACGAGAGCGGACGTCTGAACATATGCTGGTGAGCAATCACATACAGTAGGTGCACATGAGCATTCATGCCCTCAGAGATCCACCAGGTCTGCTCCCAAGTGCACGCTCTGTGATAACTCTCATGCAGATGTCCAAGGAGACATTTCTGAGGATATTCTCTTCAGCAATGGACGAAAACCAAGGAAACCAAGGTGTCCATCACTAAGGATAGGAATAAGCAAAGTGAATTATATGTGCACACGCATATGCACGCACACTCATGCATGCGTGGGCACACACACACACTCACACACCTATTATATAGATAGAAGTCAGAAGCAATCATTACATCTTTACAGTGTCTGGTTCCATTTTTATTTACTTGGTAAGGAAACAGACACCAAAAAAAATCTCAAAGCATCTTCAAGTTCTCTTTGTTTAATTTCTTGGTTTCTTTTTATATGGGAATTTTATTTAAATTCACTTTAGGAATTCGTTTTCTCATCTAATTCTTGTCTTTTCTTCTCTGCAAGATTGTTTTTGAACTCAAGGAAAACCAGAGGCTGAAGAGGACTCAAACCAAAACTATTTTAAGTGTAAGAATCTAGGCAGATAATAAAAACATATTTTTAGCTTACTAGAATAGTGCACATCTGCATTTATTTGTTTTCAGCTTTTGTAGGTTCTGTGGGTGGTAGGCCAGGAAGAAGCACACAGGCATTTGTTTTGGGACTGTGCAATGTAAACAGCATTACCACGGCAAGGAAGAATGTGAAAGCAAAAATCAACTAGGGGTCAAAATCCAGACCTGCAGGCAGTCCGAGTATACCAAAGGCCCAAGGTCTTCCTGTATCTTTTCCTCCCATCAGGAAAGCTTCTTCAAAAGATGCAAAGGTCTGACTAGAACTTTTAACTTAGACGATTCTCTCTTGGTTACAGCTGTCTATTGCCAAACTGCTGTTTGGACAACAGTTAATTGTCCAAACAGTTAATTGTCTGGGCTAGCTCTCTGTAAACATATTATAGTGTTATACTATCCATGTTTTATTTAATTTCACTTGTCATCAAAGTCTTTGATTGGAGCTTTGTGATTTAGCTTGAGAGAGGTGATTTTTACTCCTGTTGAAAACTGCCTGTCGTGGATTTCATACTTTGCTCTGAAGACACGCACAGTCCCCTCTGCACGGATAGTGCAAGGCCTGGTGCTCGACGGCAGCTCCAAGGACCAGCTAACCATAGTGCTATGAGAAGAGACTAAATGAGAGACAAATGATGGAGGCATAATCTGTCTTCAGTTAATAATGGTATTTCTAGTGTGGAAGACTGCAGCCCAAATTTCAGATGTGCACAATTAGTGAATTTGTACATAAGTTTGTGAATAATGGGGAAAAACTTCAAAGAGGAGATAATTTTGTTTGTGTTTTGCCTGATGCTCTGAGGCAGTGATGCCGGGTGCTCATAGTCAACACACAGAAACACATGTGAATACATATAAACACACTAAGTGATTTTGTCATGCTGATCCTATGTCTTGGCATTGGTCAGGTTCTTAGTGAAGGCCCAGCTCTGACACTTAGGAAGATGAAAACGGGTGTGTAAAGGAGCTTCCACTGAGAATTATGTCAAGCAGCTAAGCAGCCCCACAATAGGTCCCTTGTCCTCTTCTGCCATGGGTAGCATACCTGCAGAACATACTCTTCCAAAGGGTGGGGGGGGGGGGCATGCCTTGCCCTACTCAGCCAAAGCCTGTGAGTTATGCTCACAGTCAAAACAGGTTTCTATCCCTTGCTCTTTCAAAGATCTCAGAAAGGGGTGTCTTATTTAGGACCTTCCTCACCCAGGAAGATTTCATTCTTGGATGACAGGTGAGCTTGGATGGGAAGAACTTAAACAACTGCACAAAAGTGTCACAAAATCCAGAGGTATACCATGTCTTTAAAGCATGAATTTCTCCAAATCTTCACAAGTTTCATCTGATTTAAAGGAAGAATTTACACAGCCAGAGACATCATTTCGTGCTCCAAACATAATGTTAATATAAAGTAATTTTAAGGGAAATTTCCCAGAACTTGGGGAAGATATGGGTACTGAAGAAACTGGGAGAGAGATTGCCCAAATATGGGGTTGCTCTGTCAGTCACAGATGTGCTGCCAAGGAGGGGGCGGGGGCAATGGATTAGCCATGTGATGAAGACTCCAAGTGAAGGGAGGTGGAAGGACCCCCAGCTCCAAAGTTCCTGATGTAGCAAGAAGGAAAAGATGAGCCATTGATTGCCCGAGCTAAGTTCAGATTTCTAGAAGCCGGAGAGGTAAGGTCATTTCGTCTCCTAGTAACTTAACTTTTGCTTTGTACATTTCTTTGAGGCATGAATAAGATGGCAGAAGAGTCAAAGTAACACACCATCAAACCGAGTTTGTGCCCTTCTGTTGTCACTGTTCCTGATGACGTCGGCTGGCATAAATTCTGGAAGGGATGAATGAGAGACTTTAATTATCAAACCCAGGGACATATTCTCATGTCCTATGAGTCTTGCTCTGATCTAATGTGAGTTCTAACTCTCAGCATTCTTAAAGAGAATCAAACAAAGCTTGAGCCCCTGGGTCTAACCTGGTGTAACTCTCTTAAGGGTTCTTCAACTTTCTGCCTCAGGACATTTTAAAAGTTTGACTATTAGTGAAGGAATGGCCCAAGGCCTTGCACTTTTATAACTTTCTTTGAAAATGGGTCTAATGAAATTAAAACTTGGCTTCTACGTTTGTTTCTGCATTTGACCTTTTGTTGATTGGTTGCTTGATTGGAGCATATAAAAAAAAATCCAAACTTGCACAAATAGTGTTGGAAAGAGCAGAGTGTGTTTTGTAGCTTTTTTTTTTGGATAACTGTGGACATTCCTGTTGATACTGCATCAAAGCATGGTGAAGTAGTTTATAACTCTGGAGTTACAATGAGAAACCTGAAACCAAGTAAATAAAATGATTCGGTGACATTAAAATCTACTGAATAGACATTTAACCAGGCATGATTTCATAGCCTCATTCGTTGGTCAAAAGGATAATGTAAAGATCTTATCTGTACATATCACCACCAATCTCATCAGAAAAGTTTTTTTGTCATTCTCTCTCTCTGTGTGTGTGTGTGTGTGTGTGTGTGTGTGTGTGTACTTGTATGTGCAGTAGCATATGTGTGAGTGCAAATGCATGTGTATATACATGTGCCTGGAGGTCAGAGGTTGCCTTTAGCTGTTGTTTCTCTGTTTACTTGAGGCAGAGGCTCTCACTGAACCTAGAGCTCACTGGCTTGGCCAATCTAGCTAACCAGCAGCTTACCTCAGGGATCATGAGTCTTTGCCTCCTTTGCTCTGGGATTTCAGATGGGCCACCAAACCCACTCAGGTTTGATGTGACTGCTGGGGAATCGGAACTACAATTCTCTTGATTGTATAGCAAGTGTTTTATCCACTGAGCTGCCTCCCTTGCCCCTTAACATTTTTAAGAATTGTGAGTTATCTAAATAAAATATCCCCGGAAATTTAATTTGAAAGCGAAACAGATGCAATTAAATAGGTCACCTTCAGGTGACTGTTTTATTTCATTTATTTTCATGAAAAGGCATACTTAACACAAATCTAAATAACTGTATCTGCTGCTCATTATTTCAAGTAAAAAAATAGTCTTCATTTAAACAAACAAAATAAAACAGGTAGTTAGGGGCATAAGGTGAGTTACTATATATTAATAGAATAGAATAGAATAGAATAGAAATTATGTATCGGTTAGTATTTCCCTTAGGAAAACACTTACCTGAAGACATAGTAGCAGTACTTTCCAAGTGCCTCCTGCTATGCTCCGTGCTTGAGCTAAATAAACTAATACTTTTAATCTTTCAAGGACACTCTTAAGTAAAAACATAACTATTCTTTATTGTGAGTATGTGGTGGTCTCCTAGTTATTAGCTGTCAGCCTGACACTGCCCAGTTATCGGAGAGCCTCAATTGGGGAATTATCTCCATCAGATTGGCCTGTGGGCGTGTCTGTGGGGCGTTTTCTGAAATGCTAATGGAAGTAGGAGGTCCCATCTCACTGTGGGTAGTGCTGACCCTGGACAAGCAGCCTGGCTTATATAAGAAAGCTAGCTGAACAAACCAGAGAAGCAAGCCAGTAAGCAACGCTTCTCTGTCTCTAGATTTCGGCTTTGAGTTCTTACCCTGACTTCTCACACTGACGTGCTGTTACTTCAAAATAAAAGTCAAATAAACCTCTTTTCCTCTTTTTTGGTTTGTCCCTTAGCACCTCAACTGAATGCAGACTAGAACAGATAGTATAGAACATGCTGATTACACATAAACCTTGCCCTGAGACACTAGTCACTAGAGGGAATCCCACCTAAGAACGAAGAAGCATACAGTGACCTGGGGTTGGAGGATGGTGAAAGGCAGGCTTCATGTAGTTATCTCTGCTCTTTTTTAATACAACTACTATGATTACCAATATTGTTAACACATTGCTAAAAATAAACTAACCAACTTAATGCTGAACCAGCAGTGCTTCCCTCAGTGTGAGGGATGCTAGGTTTCTACCTGATTATACAAATTTCTTCACCAACTCCTTCCTCTTTGCTTGACCTGTAAACACAGCTGAGTACTGAGAGCTCTTGAACAGTGGTACAAAAGTGTAACCATGTGGTCATATGCAGGGACTTCAGTGGGTCAGGAAAATGAACAGGGCAGAGTGCAGCACTGAGTCTATTCTGAGAGGCCTGGCGCCTTGGTTGAGAAGAAAGACCCAACTGAATGCCTGGGGATAGTTTTATCTGGACACTTCTTTACTCTCATGTTTAATATCTGGGCTAACCGTCAGAAACAGTCTGCTTGGCTAGAGATGTCAAACAAGAACACCTAAACGAGGTCAAACAACTTGAACTTCTGTTAAGCAACTGAGCTGCAAGAAAGTACATCCAGAATATAGCCTTCCTTTCTTTTTCAGGTTTCCCCTATAGAGCCTTGGAAACCATACAGTACCATTTCCACAGCCTTCTCTGTGAGCCTCTCAAAACACCCTACATTATTGGGAAGGAATTAGGCTGCGTCTCTTCATGGATATCCGCAAGGTCCCATTTCTGAGAAGCACAGTTGATTGCTTTGCAACATACAATCTTGTGAGTGACCCTAAAGCAGAGCCTCTCATTCCGAGTCCATCTACTTCCACAAATACATTACATTACCTTTTCATTAGTGCCTCAAACACCAAATCTTGGGATTATTCTTGCTTTCTTTCGAGCCTGCACTTCTAATGGTTAAGGCATCCTCACCAGAACCTTTCAGTTATGCTTCCCAAACAACTCTGAGCACATGGGCTTCCAGTCTCTGCTGCCCCCAGCAGCCTCTCTTACCTACACTGCTGCAGAAACCCAGGACCTAATCTCTTAGCTTTTGTCCTCTCTGTTTCTATATATTCTGCAATAGATGCATTAATATATTCAAATGTAAGTTAGATTGTACCATTGTTCTGCTTAAAACCTAAGACAGCTTCCCACGCAGTCAGGATAAATGGCAGAAACTTTTCATATTTTTCAAAGTCCCATACAGTCTGGCCCGGAGCCTTTATTCCAACCTCATCTGGATACCACTTAACTAACTGTGCACTTGGTCTTTAGCTCTCATTTTCTCACAGATGTTTGCAGCCATTCTCTTTACAGGTTCATTTCCCCGGAATTTCTCTGTACTTTCCTGCTGACTCCTTAGATTTCAAACGTCATTTTAACCATCATTTTCTCGTGGCCTTTTCCAACCTTCTGATATGTCCATGCTTGCTGAGTCGATGCACTAATTTAGAATTCAGTTAAGATGCAAGCTTGTGATTGTATTCATTGCTATTTGCATTTTCTTAGTTATCTCTTTATTCTTAGATATTACTCTACTCACCCTTTAGAAATGCCCAATCTGTAGGAACAGGGTTCTTCTCTGTGTACCAGCTCCTAAACAAAACTGCTGCTGCATCATTAGGGAAGCAATATTTGCTGAATGATTTGGTGACTGAAAGTGGCTGGTAACCTACCCAACCTGCAGTAAGGGATGAATATGTTTCCTTTGTAATGATGACTTCATCAGTGGAAGGGTCTTAATTTTCTAATAAAGGAACCAAAAGGCAGAATGGAAAAGTTCTTTGCCTGATGTTGCAAATATCATCAGCACTAAGTTACTCTAATTGCTGAAAGGAAGACAGAGAACTAGTTTTGTCCCATGAAAGAAGTGAACTCGCTAACTTGTTCAGTACCCATTCTGTAAATTAGTTTAAGCTGTATTACCCATTAGTGACATTTGCTGGCAGTGTGGCATTTGGCAGACCACATAGGAGTGTAGGGTCTGAGAGTTGTTACTGAGGGACCCCTGAAGAGCCTGATAATTATAAGGAAGCTACATGCTACAGAGGCAATGGTTTCTGGGACCCTTCCTCACAAGGAAAGCTTAAGAAGATTCCATGAGTGAGAATGGCCCTGCCCTACTTTGTCCTTCTTTCTCCTTTCCATCCTTTTGTTCTCTAAGGTTGGTGATTGCCACAGCTTGCACTGTGTAGGTAAACATGAAAGACTGGAAGCACATCTTGAAACAGCATTTCCTACAAACCATGTCTTGGAACACGTATGATCCCTCAAGAAAATTATGAGTGAGCAATGCAAAGTGATAGACACACTCACATATTAAAGGATTTGACAGGTTCATTTACAGTGCTCCCTTCTCTTTTAAACAAACTTCAGGCTTACCCATCTACTGTGTTGCCCTAGAGATTGTGATGTACCCATATTAAGACACTGGTGATTTTCAGGGAAAGCTAACTCTTGAGCAAGTTTCATAACAGGAAGGTAGAAATATAGATTTAGCTTTCAAAATCATGCCAAATAATAAAAGAAATGTGTTCACGAAAATAATTATCTTTGGTATGCCCTACACCCAATCTCTGCCTTGGATGTCCTAGTTCCTCTTCTTTGTGTTTTAGATGTATTTGTCTTTTTGTTATGTGGGCATATACAAGGGAGTGCAGGTGCCCACAGAAGTCAGAAGAGGCCATCTTCTGAAAGACCCTGAAATCTGGAGTTCCAGGCAGTTGTGAGCTGCCCTACATGGGTTCTGGTTACTGACCTTGGGTCCTCTGCCAGATCAGTACACACTGCGCTTTTAAGTACTGAGTATCTTCTCCAGCCCCCAGATCCTCCTCTTCAAGACAGTTATTTACTTCTCTTACCTGGCATGGCCTTTAACTTGCTTTAGCTAGGAGAACACAGCAGAAGGGACCTTGTGACAATTCTAACTATGCCTCAGCTAGCTCTCCATTCTGTTGCTGGATCCCTTCAAAATAAATCTATTGTCACTCTATGATACTGAGCTAGTCCTCCAATGACAACATTGTGGTTCAGTTGACCTTGTCACTCCAAACACTTAGCCAGACAGTTTCTGAACACATGAGAACAACTTAAACTAAGGCTCAGTTTAAGCTTAAACTGAGCACTGGAAAATCACAGTTGAGTGTGGGGGCTCTGCCTGAGCCAGCAGGCCCAGGTCAATAGAATCTCTTCTCAGATTTGTCAGCATTAACTTATGGTCAATATGATTGGTCATAGCTTATTACACCGAAATGCAACATGACACATGAGGTAAAACTCTCTGTTTACTTCCTATGTTGTGTTTCTATAACAGAATACCATAGTCTATATAATTTTCAACAAGCAAAAAGGTATTGGCTGACAGTTCTGAAATAATGATGCCTTCATCAGTGTAAGGGTCTTAATTTGCTAATAAAGAAACCAAAGGCAGAATGGGAAAGTTCTTTACCTGATGTCACAAACATCATCAGCACTAAGCTACTCGAATTGTTAAGGGAAAATAGAGAACTACTTTTGTCAAAGATGAAGACACCATCAGGTTTTACAACTTTGATTTCAAGATGGTACATTGAGTGCTGGGCAATGTATTGGATAATGATATGCTGTAGTATATTTTATCACTAAAGCATAGAAAGAAACTGGTCCCAGCAAAAATACAGCCTTTTCCAAGTCAGAAGGTTGTTTACATGGGCAGCCTAACACCAGGTACTATGGTCATAGCATTAAGGGTTTCTGAAGGATGGACTCTCAGTGTAGTGATAATGTACTGTATAAAAACTAATGTCTGATATACCAAAATTTAGGAGAGAAAACTTTAATTTCTAATTAGAAAAAGAAAGATTAGGAAAAAAGAAAAGAGAGATAGAGAATTGTTAAAAGTCTTGGAAACACAGCAGCACGTGAAGTCCTCATAGAATCCATCCCAGAACTTTCTTTCTTACTGCCTGCATACTGTCCAGCAATAGCTCTCCTGCAGTCGTGCCCCTTGGGGAAAATGACAGCAAAGCAAAAGGGCCATAGAAACTGGAAGAGGCAACAGCAATGGCAGAAAGTTGGGAGTTAATTTTGCTGTTGGTCTGAACTCCTGTGCCTCGTGCTCCTGGAATTATAAGCAGGCAACCCTTTCAGCAGATGACCCTTCAGATTAACATCTGTGTGGATGTGGCAGTAGAAAAAGACCGAGTCCATGAATCCCTTATTGTTCTCAGTGCTGCTCTCTGAAATGTTTCCTGGGATGATTCCAGCTCACAGGTGCACTGGCCACACACTAATTGAAAGGATTATTTTCTTAACATTGGGTGTCATCTGCAAAGGCTTTTGTGAAGAGCATAATTGTTCCAACCATCTGTGAGGAGATGTTTTTATTAAATTTTTAAAACTCAAACAATGCTGAAGTAGGGGGTATTTGTACTATTCCCCTCTCCACATTCTTTTGGGGGAAATAAATGAAAAACAACAGCTCCATGAGGCTAAGACCTTTGAAGACCAAAGAGTTAGATTTTGTAAGCAGAAAAACAAGATGTGTCCTTTTCCTCCCTGGCTTTATCCTCACTCCATGACAGACTGTCATGTGTGGAGCATGTCTGGGGGACCCCTACAGGGATTAGTGGAGACTATAGGAGGCACACTACACTACACTAGGCCCACCGTCTGCGCACTCTCACTGCCTGGTGGAGTTCATCCCAAGTGTCCATTTTATATCCTCCTTCAAACCAGAGAAATTGCTTCAAGTGCCACGACTTCTGTTTTGGAGGTGGCTTCCAGATGACCTCCAAGAAGCTGGGCCTAACAGCTGAAATTTTTTCTTGGGAAGTCAAATCTCTAAGAAGACTTCCCAAATTTTCCTACAGACAGTCCTTATATCACTCTGACCCTGTCATAGCAAGGTTGTAATGCCTGTTTCTTTTCTTGATATACATTCTCTCTTACTTTTTAAATTCCTCAAAATGGCAAATGTCTTAATTGGCATTGGTTACTGTAACAAAGCATCCTAGCTTTATGAGCAATGGGCATTGATTTCTCAATGTTCTGGACACTGAAAGTCTGAGCCCAAGGTGCCAGCATAGTGGGATTCTGATGAGGACACTCTTCGAACTGCAGACTACCAACTTCTCTGATCTCTGTGTAACGGGAAAGGGCCACGAGAGCTCTCTGGAGAGCCCTTCACAGGGTTCTTTCTAGTCCCATCCATGTGACTTCATTCCTTACCAGATACCCTTCTTAGTCATAGTATCACATTGGGGGATAGGATTTTAACATAAACTGGGTTTTAGGGGAACACAAATATATAATAAGAATATGATAACAATGGTTATTTTTAAAGAAAAAATACACAAAAGGCATGAAGAAAAGCTGGGCACATTGTTACTACAAGAGGAAAACTGTATCTTTTAGATCAATAATATCAAAAAAAATCATAAGCACCAAGGTGGAAAGTGAAGGACTACATTTCTAAGTAATAAGATGAGAAGTGTGTCAAGATATCATTTTATAAAATGTATCTGGGGATTTTGTTTGACTGTTTGGAAACTCTGGGTATGCTCTGCAGAAGGTACACATACACTTGGCTGAGACACCAGGTCTCTTACACCAGGCAACTGAAAACCTTCGTGTGCTAGTCCAAATGTAATACTTTCATTCTACAACATCCTCTCCTTACCCTTACATTTTTTTCTCTTTTCACATTAAGCAGCAAATTAAATGCAAATGTCTAGAGAAATGAAACACTTACACTACAAATTTACACACACCAAATCAGAAGAAAAAGAACATTATAGTCCTCTTGCTGATTGTAAATCCCCAGACTTCTAAATATGAACACTCAATGTATGAAAGGGCAATTTAGCCTTGCTTAGAGAACTTCAACTTGTGCAATTCCCAACATATGTTTATTCTTCAAACTAAAAATTGCATGTCCATTAGTTCAGACCTTAATATGCAAGTTTCTGCTGGTACTTAAGCTACTCTTCTGAAATAAGGCTGGTGATTTAATATAACTGGAGTCTCTTAGATACCTAGAATCCCACACAGAAAAATGTTATGCCAAATTGCAATTAAAATACCAGAGTGTTTGTAAAGACAAAACACAGCTAATCTTTTATACAGAGTCACAGGGGCAGACAGCCATCACATGCCAATCGTTTTTGCCATCACTCATAGACACCTCTTCTTGCAGGCAGTCTTTATAGCCCAGTTATTGCAAAGTGTGCCTTTGCTTAACTTTAATGCATTACTGATGCCACCGCCCCCAACCCCACCACAAAACCTCACATCCTTCTTTCCCAAATTCTGGCTGTATTAGGAGGGGAAAAAATGGGGAAATGGTACACTTCCACTTTTTAACATTTCTTTGTAATTGCTTCACCTAATGTAGCTCTCAATCACCCCTATCCTTAGTGATCATCTCCCCAGACCAGAAACAGATGTGCAATGTCACTGTATACGTGTGTTTAATGATTAAAAACAAGAGAATGGAATAGGGCAGGACAGCACTGAATATTACCACACACATATTGGATTTCTTTCTGTATTCCAAGAAGCTCTGTAGAAAATGCACAGAGGGAAGGTTGAATTGAAGTCAGAACCAAAGTTGCCCTTTGTCTAAATTTCTTAAACATCAGAACACAAAAGATATTTTCAGTTCTCCCAACACCCTGAGCTATGCATTGTCCACTTTACAATGTTCTAATCTTCCAATCAAAGCATCTATTACTTACACAGGCAGTAGGGATGATCCCAGGCCCTGAAGAGAAGCAATGGGGTTAACTGACCACTTTGAACACTACAGAACATTTTAATCATTAGTAAAACACCCTCACTCTGAAAGATTCAGTTATCTTAGAGAGGAGGCCACCCCTTGAAATTTCATATGGACACCAATGACTTGGGAAGTTGGAGCCTGCTGGGTTAGCAGTAGGTGATCCAGATGTGTGCAGCTGCAGCAGCCCACTCCTTCCCCCAGGCAATGGCTGGGCTGTGTTGCAGTCTCAATAGGGACAACCAGCACAATGGGGAGGCAGAAGAACAAGGTAAATTGACATTTGCAGGGTTTTTGAGTTATGGTGACATCTTTGAAAGTCCCAGGCGTTGTGAAGACTCTTCAAAGGGATTCTCAGCTCCAGGATTTAGTGGTTTGGGCAATCACCCAGGTACCACAAAAATCCCCATGTGTTCACATCTCCTTTGTTACCCATGTATACACTCCCTCGCTGACGTCAAAGCCATGTTTGCTTAGCTTGTTGAAAATGTGTTCTTCAATGTCCACATTCCTTTCCTTTTCTTAGCTAGTGAGGTTTTTGCATAGTGCATGGTATGGAAGCTTCCCCATCCATAGAAAACACAAGAATAACAGTTGTTTCTATGCAGAGCATATGCTAACCAGACAGTGCTTGTTTGCCTAAGAAACCTTGTGTTTATTTTTTAATTCTGTTTGTCTGGCATCTAACCAGAACTGTAGTAAAACATCCACTCCTTAGCTTTTGAATGGGAGCCTTGTGGACTAGCTCTCCCACTACTCTGTTCATTGGTCTCTTAGCAGAGAAGTACTCTACAAATGGTCATAGTTATAACTTAGTCTGAACATGAATATCTCTCCCCTACCATGAGTCATAATCAATGTTAGTTTGAAGAAAATGACCATGTAAAGCCATCATGCAAGTGATGAATGATTGTCAAGGGCTCTAAGTCTAAAAAAATCTGAGTGTTTGCCAAAGTGATGGTTGAATTATAACATAAGGATCTTTTTAAAAAGATCTTGCTTTAACCAAGTGGTGGTTTACTTATTCACAGAACGTTAAGTAGAATGCTAAGATGTTCATCTGCTTTTTTAGGTAATTTTGAAACTTTTTCAAATCTTGCTGTAATGTCTAGGAAGAAAGGCAAGATCAGTAGCATAACCTGTTCTTTCTAATCTGTAAAAGTGAGGGAAGGATACAATATTTGATGTTCTAGAATGGGACAGACTTTAATATTCATTATTTCACTTTCTGTGACATAGTGTGCTTACTTGAGGAAGGATTTTAGTTCATCATACACTTCAAAGGTAAAAGTTCATCATGGAGGGGAACAAGGGCAGGAACTCAGGCATAAACTGAAGGGTAGCCAGTCAGAGGATCACTGCCTACTGGCTTGTTCTCCATGGCTGGCTCAGCCCACATTTTTATACAACCCAGGACTACCAACACAGGAGTAGTACCACCCACAGTAGATTGGGCCCTCCCTCATCAGTAATTAATCAAAAAACTGACCCACAGATTTGTCTACAGGCACTCTGATGGAAGCAATCCTTCAGTTAAGGTTCCCACTTCACAAATAATTCTAGTTCGTGTCAAGTTGGCAAAAATTAAAAAAAAAAAAAAACATGAGTAGTTATTCCAACTGTGTGGTTAGGAAAATGAGGATGAGACAACTTATAAAAATAGATCTAAACTGCCACAGCTGAAAAGTGATGGGGCTGAAATTCCACCTCCACCATGAATAATTCTAGATACCATGGGAGCACTAAAGAAAAACCAAGTCTATCTACTTCACACAGGTTCTTCCAACTGTGCAGCCAGCCCCCATAGATGTGGTGATGTCACCATGTTAACAATATCAGGTGGAAGCAGGAAGCATGGGAAGCCTCTGACATCCACTCTACTCTAGGGCTGGATCCCACTTCAGTCTACTCTCACTTCACCGCTCTTATATCTCAGTTGCTTCCTTGGAATTGAGTAAGTTCCACAACATGTGCTCTGGAGGTTGGTGAGAATGGTAAATGAACAGTCCTTCTCATGGGGAGCCTGCATCCTAGTGACAGCTTCCCCTTACTTACACAGACAGAAGTTACTAAAAGTGGATTTTTTTCATAATTTGAAATGCAAAGAAATGATATGCAAAGCCCCCCTCCTTTCTGTGTAGCTCATCTATTCCCAGCCTGGAATCTGAGATAATAAGATTGCCTAAGAACTATTCAGTTACATAAATATTGGTCTCTGAGAGTTATTTAAACAGTTTAATCAGATTCACTGGGAATCACACCTTTACTTGAGAAATATTTTACAGGGTAATGAAAACATCGAGGTTGTTTATGTTTTATTAGGAGCATGGTGAACTGTGCCTTTGATTCATTAAAACTAGAAATAATTATTAATCTAAACTGCAATAAAAATGCCTCCCATGGTGGCAGCAGTGGTATCAGAGGACAATCTATTTAAAACAAACAAACAAACAAACCCTCCATGTTGGCGCAAATTGATGCCACTGGCACATATTCACCTACTTCAGTTCACCACTGGCAGGAAAGTGATTTAGAAAGTATCAGCTAGAGAGTCAAGTGTAAAAGGGATAAAGCCAGAACTACCTCAAGCAGCTGCTGGAATAAGGAACAGACTCAGATCTTTGGAACTTAAGGTCACACTATTTCTAAGAGTGAATGGTCATCTATCTAATCCAAAGTTTAAGTATATAATGAAGTTCCAACACTTATTATATTCTAGTTCTTAATCAATAAACAGTAAAGTGGTAAAAGACAGCACAACTCATCCAAATTAATTAGTTCAGAAACAAGGATTGCGCCTAGGCCATCTGTACAATTTTCCTAACTGTGGTTGGCCATAGACCTTATTATGAACAGTATGACAGATACAGAACAGGCACAAAGAATTTGTCGGTGGATTGTAAGGAGGAATATGTAACTTTTCAAAATGAAAATGGCAACTCAAATAATTTGCAATTTTAACCTAGTTTTGGTGGTGTCTGAGATGGGTCCCCATCACCCCACCCTGTCTGTTGCTTCCTACCTTGAAGTGAAGGGCTCTATCAGACAGGATTCTTTCTCACCATATTTTTTTTTTTGATGAAAGAATGTGGTCACAACACCATGAAGAGAATTGGGTCCAAATGGCACTCATGGATAAGTGAGAAGAAAAAAAAAATGAATGGCCAATACTTTACTGTGTTGTCCTGTGAAGTCTTGATGCCAAGAAACAAATCTTCAATGAACATTAATTTCCAGTCTCCTCAGCCATTAGCTTTTGAGACTATTGTCTGGTGTCTTTTGGCAGCTAACTAAACCTAGGAGGCTTGGCTTAATAGATTTAAAGTGAAGTTTTAGGGTTTCCCTCTTCTGCCATTCGAACATACAATTGAACTCGGTGAACTGTTGATAACAATTCTCTAAGGGAAAATTGCCTCTGGAAACAAAAGAAACATTTCTGGAGAATGATACAATATTGCTACTGGGCCAAAGGGTAAACACTGTAGAGAATTTTCTTAAATGACAACATATATTGGTTCAGGATTATAGAGAATTGTGTGCTATGTCACTAACAAGATACTAGGACTGCTGGGACTGAAAGCACGTACTTCAGGGCCATAGACAGTATATATTTAGTCATTATGTCTCTGGGAGACCATATGTCTTATCATCACCTACATAAACTTCCTATCATTCTGGAGGGTCATGTGAGAAAATGAACTCTACTTAAAAGGTTATGTGCTCTAGCCAGAGAGATGGCTCAGCAGTCAGGAGATTATATGTTAATAATAACATGTGCTAATAATTACATGTGCAAATAAAATGCCCCTTGAGAGTTATATAGACATAAAACTCTTGTCTCAATAATGTCTGACCAAAACCATCAAATCAAACAAAACTTGACTAGGATTCAGGTATCTGTCTTCTAATCTGCAGTTGCCACTATGTAAGCAACTAGGGTTACAAAAATGTACCTGAGACTACAGTATTTTTAATGCAAAGCTATTGGCAAATAACTCATAGAAACAAATGTTGAATTGTGTGGTAAGGCTAGTGTCTGGGAACGTTTGAGTTCCATGACCTAGGATAGACTTCTCTGAGCTTCCTCTCCTTGCTTCAGAGGGCTGCTTTGGAATAAAGCTGATTAAGCTTTTTCCTGAGAAAGTTGTATACAACTCTGCATAAAAAGTCTGTAGACTAGGTAAAGCAATCAAACTCTCAATCATAATAAATCATAAGATTTTATTTTATTTTAAAATAATCCTTCACTACACACATAACTCTACTGCCGGGTCTTCTCTGGTAGGTGGGGCTGAAGCTGAAGGGAAGGGAAGCCAATCCAGCCAAGCTCCCATTGGGGGCTGAGCGGGATGGTGAGTGTCAATGGCCCAGACCCTCCCTTGAAGTGCTGAGGAATAAACACACTGAGCTGGGAGATTAGTCTAAGCAGGATCTCACTGTGTTGTGCCAAGCAGGCTCTTTTATAGGGTTAGGTAGAGAGGCAGAGCTTAGGAGATGGGTTGAGGTGATGAGGAGAGTGAGGTAGGATGGTGTGAGGTGGGAGGGCCAATGAAATTTTGTTGCCTGGCTGTTACCGGGAACAGCTTTCACCCGGCAGGGCTCTTTAATATTATGGTGAGTCACTTCCGTGAGGAAGTGATAGACAGGTCCCCAAACATAAATCAGGCTCAAAATGGCATAGCAGGACTTGTAAGGCCCAACATTTAATCCTTCACTACATACATAACTCTGCCATTTTATTGAAGACAAAAGCAAGTGTTCCTACTAACAAGGGAGCCCTGATTGTTTACTTTCATGTGCAGAATTCAATCTTGGTTGAATATCTGATACTTTGGGCATCTTCAACACTTTTCAGAGATAATACAGGCTTTGACATTATGGCCATCAATGTTGAGAATGTGACTTTTCATGATTTTGTGGTCTATAGTGGTTGGTGTTACTTGTCATTTTAGCAGGCTCTAGAATCACTCAGGAGACAAGACTCTAGATAAACTTGCAAGGGATTTTATAAATGAAGGTTAGCCACTAAGAATGTCTATGAAGGATGTACTGGCTACTTTTGTGTCAACTTGATACAAACTAGAGCCATCAAAGAGAAAGGAGATTCAGTTGAGGAAATGCCTCCACGATATCCAGCTGTGAGGCATTTGCTCAAGTTGTGATAAATGGGAAAGAGCCCAGCCCATTGTGGGTGGTGCTATCCCTGGGCTGGTGGTCCTGGGTTCTATTTATGAAAGAGAGAGAGAGAGAGAGAGAGAGCGCCAGGGGTAGCAAGTCAGTAAGCAGCATGCCTCCATGGCCTCCGCATCAGCTCCTGACTCCAGGTTCCTGCCCTGATTTCTTTTTGTGATGAACAGCTATTTGGAAATGTAAGATGAATAAACCCTTTTCTCCCCAACTTGCTTTTTGGTCATGGTGTTTCATCACAGCAATAGAAATCCTAACTAAGACAAGGGATTATCTTCATTAGCTTGATATGAAAAATGCATCTTCCCTGAGGATGGGAACACTCCTGGGTGTGGAGCCCAGACTGTAAAGTGGGGACAGTCAGCTGAGCACATCCTTCTCTTCTTCCTGACTTCTGATGCAATGTGACCGACCAGATGCTGCAAGCTCCTGCTGCCTTGACTTCCCTGTCAGGATAGACTGGCTGTACCTAGAACTGTGAGACAAAGTAAATCCTTCTTCCTTTAAGTTGCTGATATGCATTTCATAAAAAAATATTGTTAGGTGGATTTTGGCTTGGGGTCAGGACAGAATTTCCAACAGTTTATGAAATGCATATCAGCAACTTAAACAGAAATGTCTCAAGTCAAACTTTTTAATACAACACAATTTAAAGACAGGTTGTTTTGATACTTACGTGCTGAGGAATGCTGGTAAAGATAATACCAAAAGTCTTTGACTTCTAAAAAATAATGTATGTACAGAAAAAACACTGAAATTCATAGAATAAGTGAACTCTTACCTGAGTCAAGGTGTTTGAGGCAGCACACAGGGTGCAAAGTGTGCCTGCTGTGTGTTCCAAACGAAAGCTATAGTGAACTCCTGAGATGCTACACTGGCCAGCACTGCCAACAACACTTCATATTCATTATGCATTTGATTTTGAATTAGTTTTTAGTCATTGTACCTTCAGAAACCTTAATTGTTGCCATTTTTTGAATCTGTCCACATTCAGTACATTCGGTTACATGCATATGAGGAATTGAAACCCACCGTGTAAAAGGCGGGGTTGCAGGGGACTATGAGAAATAAATTAAGTGTTCATAACAGCATCTCATACAGTATACCCTTGTTAACGGCTGGCCGTTACTCTTGTCACCCTATTGTTACTTTCATTAATCAAGGAACCAAGAAAGGGATCTAAGAGGTAACTGAAACCAATGTGATCAGGGAGACAAATTTCTAGTGGATTCAGATGCCCCGTGAGTGGCCGGAACAAATCAGGGACAAACTCAGAAAAGGCTTGTGAAAGACACTGAGACAACAGCTTGTGAGGCCAGATAGGTAGAACCACCTTCATGTGTTTAATTAACTATTATCTCAGCTGTAATATTTATTATGGACTTTTAAATGTATATAGGAATCGTCATTTGCATTTACTGTAAGGAATTCGAACTGTACAGAAGAAACATCACACCATTCTATCATACTTGTAAGGAATCCTAACTGTGTGGTTCTACACAAAGGAAACATCATACCGTTCTCTCATTGTCATTTTAGACTGTACCATTTATTAGATTATTTGATTGGTTGCCTACCACCCATCCAGTCATCCAACATTTACTGAAAACCTGCTTTTGGTCAAGCATGGAGTTGACTCTGAACTTAAAGGTCAATTGACCACCATCATGTCAAAGTGGTAATACCTATGGAAAATAATACGACAGCAAAAAAAAAAAAAAAAATGGCTTTTCCCTGAATATAGAACAAGGAAAAGGTGGGTGATTGTGAGCAGTCCCTGAAGTGAAATGCAATTTCAATTATGGTAAGTTTCAGATTATAGAGTAGTATAATCTACCTGAAGCAATGTGATGAACTTGGCCAAGAATGAGCACATGGGCATGTCTGAATACCTAACCTATGCTGGAGTGTTAACCCTTGCATGCAACATGTAGCATCATGTTTTCCCAAATACCTTATAAACCCAAATACATGTGAATTGTTATTATTATTATTATTATTATTTAAGAATTGGATTGTAGTGCTTTGTAAAAAATTGTAGAAAACTAAACAAAGAGATGAGATCATTATTAACCAGAGAAAATGAGAAGTTAGCAAAGGAAAAGCAATCCTAGTGGGACACATGACTCTGCCAACAACAGCATGTATAGGTTTATATCAGCATGGACACTACATACAGAGTCGACCAAAACTGTGATCACACTGTGAAAATGAAGGTATGGGAGCACATGTGTGTATTTTTATGTGTATAGGAAAGGAATAAAAGGCTGCTAAAGTCTAGCCTTTGTTAATGAGATGTCAACAGGAAGTCTAAACAAAATAAAAGGGAGTAATATAAGTATATAATTTAGAAGTATAGGAACATGAAAAATTAAAACTGGATATGGTGGCATCCAGTACTCAGGGAACACACCCCAGAAAAAAGAAGACAGTACAGAAACTGAGTCACAGGGCCCCAAAGCGGGAAGGTCCACCCTTGACTATCCTGATAAATATGTCCTTCTCCCTTCTTCTTCTTCACTAGGCAGCATCCTACAGACCCAAAGACCACAGTGGCTTTTTATCTTACTCTATTTCTGTTTCATCCTTTTCCTATCATAAAAAAGAACCCCCTTCCCAACCAAAAAGTGGCTTATCCTTAATATTCTTAATATTCAGTTGTACTATCAACAAACTCCAAAAATATTTGGAGATGTTTCCCAAGTGAAAAAAACACATGTGTCTCACAAGTAATTGTTTCATTGTTATAATGCAGAATCAAAATATTGACCAGAGCCCAGTAACTCCCTTTCCTTATTAGAAGGAGGAACGTGAGTTAAAATGAAGTCACTCTACTGATTTCAATTCCAGTTCCACCTGTTGGCTTTAATGGGGACAGTAACACTTGAAAATGTAAAAACATAGTGGGTAATATTTATATGATATCTTCCAGAACCATAGTATTTTGTTCATGTGTAATACAATGGCATTTTGCCTAGATTGGGGAAATGACAGATTAGCACACTAACACTTTTAGAAAACATGCATGCAATTTGGTTTGGATGTGATCTTGACTTCTAGGAGGACTACCTAATGACCTCACACTGGCTGATGATAGGACAGCATTTCCTTAGAGGCCTGGTTGCTAAACAAATCCCAACACTGTAGGGCAGGGGTGATGTCTACTTTGGGACAGGAAGAGTCCTTGTGAGGAAATTGTTCTTAAAATAGAAAGAAGTTAATTTAAAAATAGTTCTTGGACTACCAATTAACTGTATATTTTTAATATATGTCACATATGTATTTATCTGAGTCTCTCTCTCTCTCTCTCTCTCTGTGTGTGTGTGTGTGTGTGTGTGTGTGTCTGTGCCTGTGTGTGTCATGGCCCACAAGACTTCACTCTTCTTTTACCTTTTTTGACACAGAATCTCTTTTTCGGCACTGCCTATGTAAAGCTAAGGGGGCTGTGAAATTCCAGGGATTCCCCTATCTGTGCCACTCACCCCTCTGCAGGAACACTGGGATTAAAGAATATGCTATCGGGGCTGGAGAGATGGCTCAGAGGTTAAGAGCACTGGCTGCTCTTCCAGAGGTCCTGAGTTCAATTCCCAGCAACCACATGGTGGCTCACAACCATCCATAATGGGATCTGGTGCCCTCTTCTGGCCTGAAGGCATAGTTCCAGAACACTGTATACATAATAAATAAATAAAATATTTAAAAAAAAAAAAGGAATATGCTATCATATTTACCTTTATATAGATTCTGGGGATTTGAACTCATATCCTCACAATTGTATACAAGCCCTGTATTCACCAAGCCTTCTCCCTGGCCCAGGATATTGTATGTTTCCATCTTATATACTAGGAAGGATTCTAAATAATACATTCTCATCAGCTCATTTAACTCTCCATGACTTACGTGACTTTAGAGGAAAAACAAGGGAGGCACAGAGGGGTTAGAACTTTCTAACTGGACAAGCCTAGATGTGAATCTCAGCAGTCTGAATGGGAAGTTAAGCTTATAACCACTAGGTTCCATGAATCCTACAGGCAGATGGGTTGAGTCCTAACGATCATCAAGCAGCTTAAATCCTGATGGAATGACTCAGTACACGAAGATGCTTGCTGCCAGCCCTGAGGAGCTGAGATACACAGGGTAGTAGAGAATGATTCCTGCAAGATGTCCTCTGACCTCCACATGAACACTGTGACACACATGTGTGCACATACACACATAAAAACAAACACACACACACATACACACATATACTCACACATCAGATACAAAGAACAAATAAATTTAATACAAAAGAAATAGCCTACAAACAAGTAAATCTAGCTGCAGCACCACATAAACAGCATTCCTGTTATGATATTTTCTGGAAGTGGGAGGAGACTATTTACCAATAAATTAAGCTGCTGTGAAACATGTCAGTAAGACTGCTATCTAATGAGCATTGTAATTGTGTCTAATAAATACGAAGCTTGTACCACCAAAGATATTGACTAATCTATCAGTAAGAGATTTAATTCCTAAATTGGATCGAACATTCCTTGACAGCTTTGCTTATAAGGTTATAATGAAACTTTCTGTTTCCTCTGGTTCTGTGTCATTCTCTACCAGTTTTCGGTTCCATGACTCCAATGTTAGTATGAAGGTCAGACGAAAAGAACCCAACAATCAGCCCCTGCACCCCGGTAAACTTGGAGATGAAGAGCTAGATGATAGAGATGCCAGTCGATGTTAAGTGGGACCAGCATGCATTTGATGTGGTGGGAAGCAGAGGCAAATAATGGACAGAGATACAGTTGAGGAAGTAGTGTCTGCCCCACATTGACACCCAGTCCTGAAGGACATTTCCAGGCCAGGCACAAGGAAGGAATGCTGGCCACAGAGATACTGACCAGCTTTGGCTCCCAGGGGTTACATGTGTTAATGAAACAGTCCTCTCCACCATTGCCCACCCCCACCATGGGATTTTTAGATGCCGTTACTCCTCCGTGCTCAAACTCAAGTTCATCCAGGAGACAAGAGGCATCTAGAATGTTGGAATCAACAAGGGTTACTATCCAGGTCAATCAGATGTGCCTTGTGGTAACAGAGGGTAAGGAACACTGAGGTGTCCCAGCTTTTGTTCCTTTGTTTCTACTTCATCAAGCATTGCTTCCCTTCTGAGCAGCCCCCCTTTGTCTCTTCTGCATTATGCTCTCTCCACAGGGCACATTTTATCTGATATCTGAAGTGTACACACCAAAACTTAGGGGAAAAAAATAGTATGCATGAGAAATTACTTTAAACTCAGAGAATTTAAACTGCCTTCCTAATAAACTTCCCACCAAATGCTCGTTCTGATATTTTCCCTCTCAAACTCTGCTGATTCACTAAGAGATTCATCATATATGATCAGAGCCAGAGAATTTGGAAGATTTTTTTTTCTTCTTGTCCTAATGTCACTGAATATTTTACTCAAGGTTACCATCCATCTGTCTGTTGTTTTTGATAAGTTATCAAGAATTATTTGGATGAATTACTGCCACCTATTTTTGGTCTTTTATTGAGTTATTGATTTTAAAATTTTTATTAATTCTTTTTTCATACAATATATTTTGGTTATAGTCTGTCTCCTCTCCAAACTCCTAGCAGATCCTATCCACCTCATTATCAACCCAACTTCATGTTATTTCTCACTTTAAAAGGGGGGGGGGATAGAAATCAAAACACACAAACTAAAAGAAACAAAATAAAAAAGACAAAAAAGTATCAAAACAAAAAACTACACACACACACACACATACACGGAATAGGTTTTGGGGGGGACTTTGTCTGCACTTCCTCTTCTCAGTGCCAAGATTTTGTCTGGTTTACATGTGAAGGCCCTGTGTGTGAGCTCATGACAATCTGAGTTGTGTCTGCAAGACACCGTTTCCTTGGAGCCATCTACTGTCCACCTCCTTTCTTCATAGATTCCCTTTAAATAGTCATTCAAGGGCTCTGAGTAAAGGGGAATCATTATAGGTTTGTGATTTCTAACAATCTATCAGAGACCATGAAGGGCAGATTCGAGGTTGGTGAGGAACCTGAGTAACCCAGATAAAAGGTCACTAAGCAAGGGACAGGAAAAACAAGAAAAATTTTTAACCTAAGTTTCGGAGTCGATTCTATATATGGCTTAAGGAGACACAATGCAGAGGAGAACAGTACTGTGCTGTTAGTTCTTCATCAAGTTGGCTCAAGCTGGAGTCATTTGGAAGAGGGAACCTCAATTGAGAAAAATGCTTCCATCAGTTGGTCTGTTGGCGAGTCAGTAGGGCATTTTCTTGATTGATGTGGGAAGGCTCCACCCATTGTGGGTGGTACCACGGAGCCACAGAGAATGAGCCAGGAAGCAATGTTCCTCCATGGTTCCTGCCTCTGTTCTCCTGCTTGAGATCCTTCCCTGACTTCTCTCAGTGATTGACCATGATAAAGATGTATAAGATAAATAAAAGCTCCCTAGGCCCAAGTTGCTTTTTGTCATGGTGTTTATCACAGTGACAGAAAGGAAACTAGGACTAGCAAATTTGGGGACAAAAATCTTGATTTCATCCTCAAGCAAAGTGAATGAGTGGTCCTTGAGGTGGATCAGATTAAAGGCCCAAGAGAACTGTGCTAACAAGAAATGTTTGGAGACAACTACAGAAGACAAAGGTGATGAGGATGACAGAACAGCTGAAGGAGCTCCAGAAGGGTTCTCACTGTGAACAAGTAAAGACCAAGAACAGAAGCCTTAATGACAAATTCAATATGCTGGGAGAAATAAGCACCTGTTAGAAAATGAACCAAACTTACTGCTATTCAGGGCTAGCGCCAACCTCCTATCCCTCCTTCATAGCAGGGGCTGAAGACTAGCAAGTACATTTCTCTAAGTCATTAGACCCCAATGTCTTCGGGTAAATGTGCAAGAAGCTGATACAGTACAGGATAACTACACTACAACCAATGCACCAAAGCGAACAGGAACATAGCCTTTGTTACCTGTCCATGAGACACTTTGCCCTAGTGTACTGCCTTGTAGGCCCGCAGTATATGAGGAGGCTCTTGGCCCTCATATGACTTCTGAACTAGTGCGGGGGAATGTTGTATAGGGACACTCCACTCCAGAGGAGTGGGATGGAAGGGTTAGGGAGTAGAGGGTGGGAGGGCAGGGCTGGGAAGGGTGGAAAGAGGGCACTGTGATGGAGATGTAACCTGAAGTAATAAATAAATATTAAAAAAAGAAGCTGATTACAGGAGAGTGGGGAGCAGAAGATGTGGGCCTCCAAGAACATGCACTTTAACATTAGCATAGGATGATCATAGACACTTTCCAGAAGTTTCTGTGCAGCTCTGAGAATCGCTAACTCCAGTGCTACTGACAGTTTATCAGGCTTATTTCACTATAGCTTCTAAAGCAACAGTTTCTTTGACCTTTGCTCCCAGATCATTCTGAGGCCTCGGAAAGCCTCTTATTACC
Organism: Lophiomys imhausi; assembly: GCA_907164525.1. Lineage (NCBI taxonomy): Eukaryota > Metazoa > Chordata > Mammalia > Rodentia > Muridae > Lophiomys > Lophiomys imhausi. The sequence goes on along the minus strand of CAJQZJ010033222.1, from coordinate 2,511,750 downwards.
TGTGTAAGAATTGCTTGCTCTTCAGCATGCTCACATTAAAGTATGCTTGTGAATAAACATTTACTGATGTGGAAACTATAGCATCATGGAAGGGCAGATAGAAAAAAACACTTTTCCTTCAGCCTGTTGAAAGTGATACATGGAAAAAGTAGAACTGGAGAGCAAAGACACATGTGTTGAGGGCAGCAGAAAAGGAGACACCCAACTGTAACATTCAAAGAATGTGACTATTATGATCAGATAGACTGGGGCAGGTTTATAAACTAAGGCAAAAGCTGCTTTAGAAGGGGGTGAGGAGAGGATACGTGGAGCAGTAACTATGACTGATTAGAGGAGCCACTGGTGGGTACAGCCACAAACACGAAGAGGGGCTTCTTCTCTATCAGGACCACAGCAAGGTTGAAGATAGGAATTCGGAAACTGGGTATCTGTTTGTCTAAACAAACTAGATTCCAACAGGAGAACCATTGGGGTTTGGCCACACAGCCATCTTGTCACCTTCTTTTGTCAGGCAAATACTGAATTCTCTTGGGGAACCAGTCCTTTCCATTCTCAGCCCTGTGGTTCTGAGATGGCCCAAGAGTCAGTCCTAACTCCCTGAGAATGTCATCTTTCCCTGTCCCTGGTGAGATGCAGGCATGTGTTAAGCCTGGAGCTCATGGGAAGTAAGGGGCATTTGATGAGCCTTCTAGTTAGGCTCTAGTATGAGTTCCTGCAGGGGCATTAGGCAGGCAAGCTATAAAATCTGCGTCCATAGTATAGAGCCAGAGAAAAGGGTCAAACAAAAGGAGCAGCATTGCAGACAGAGGCCGAGAAAAACCAGGGCCTGGGGACAGAGACCAATCCTTTCCTTTGAGCTTCATCTGACGCAGACCGTCTCTCAGACATCGCAATCAACCAATTAATTCCATTTTGTTGCTCACACTAGTTTGGACTGGGTTTTCTCTCATTTGTCGAAAGTATTCTAATCATATCTTGTTAAATTTGAAGGGAGTGAGTTGTGTTTTAAAACCTCAAAATGCAGACTGATAGCAAGGACAGCAAGGGAAGGCACCTAACTAGTAACTGCCGAGTTGTACCATAAAACACCATTCAGCTTGGCTGAACTCACCTATGGCAATGTCAAACCCAAGTCAGTAATCTGGTTTTTTAAACATTCTCTGTGGCAACTGAAGGAACTGATTATTTTTCATCACTTGCAATTCCCTTTGTGAAGCATGGACTGCCTTTGCTGGGCTCATATAACACCCAACATCTGGTCAAAACTGAGAGAAAAAAAAAAACCATGATGTCAACCATGTGCTTTGTCAAGCACAATTATAAATCCCTGGATAGTTAGAAAATATCTAATAATTGTTTCAGATTTCATCTGAATGGTGTCCCCAAGTATCTGTGACTCGAGATCTTCATGGGGTCAAGGAGTTAATCCTGGTACGCTGAATTCCTCTGCTTTACAAGTTAGTCCCCAGCCTGAATGTGATGTTAGCTTTTCCTCAATTCATATTTCCGTCATGGAGAGTTGGTCTGAGAGCACAAAGTTTTGAATTCAAGGGAGATCATGACCACATGACTTCTAATTCATTCACTTTTCAGAGCTGTGAGACAATCAAATATTTCATAATAAAATGTCTAGTCCTTCACTATGTTCAATCACAATTATCCAATGGAGTGTTATGTATTTATATAAACAAGGATCTGAGCTGAGTGTTATACAAATAAGCAAAATTATTTTTTCAGAAGAAAACTTTTATAACTGTCTTCATCTTTCACAATCAAGATTAAAATGAAATTTACACAAGGATTCTGTTTTGCCCTAAAACCCTAAAGAAATTAACTAAAATTTTATATTCAAACCTTGATCTACTAGTCATCAAAAATTCATTATTATCAATATCACATAACACCCACTTGAATCAGATAATGCAGGTAAAGGAGAAAGTTACTGGAAACATTAAAGGAATGGAAATAAATTAATTTCAATAGAATAGATCATAATAAGGCTTTGTATTGCCAACTGAGACTTCATTTACATACAATAATAACAATATGTAAAGAATTATTCCCATTTTCCTTAATGTGGTTATGAATATTTCAAATAAAATTTATTTGGAAAAAATAAAATAAAATTTTATATCTATCTAATCACTGTCTTATAGAAATAATTTGGAATGTCTATCAAAGTGGTAGAACAAATGTGCTTTTTAAAGATACAGACACTTAGGCCAAGAAAGAAGGCCTTTGGCAGTGCCTACAGAATTGAGGCACACTGATCTCTAACTTAATTAAACTTCTAATTTAATTCCATGGGCACTCAAGCTAAAAGTTGGCATAACTGGGCAAAATGTCAGTGCTGTCTGTCACTCATTGTCTGTGTCATAAGAAGCATGCCACATTCTGTCTCCCTGGGCACAATTTTAGAAACCACTTCTTATATTCACAAAAAGGGCTTACTTCTGAATTATAGGAAGCCAAAACCAAGAGTGATTTAAACAAGCCACAAGCTCACTTCACTAGCTCATAAAGAATATACTGAGGTAGACAGTCTGGGGTTAGCGTCAGGGTCCAGGCTGCTTGTACATCGTTGTTTGGACATTTTCAGTATGAATTTTCTACTTCAAGGTCCAATACAGTTGCTCAAATTCCAACGAGTTTGTATTCCACATCTGTATTCCAGCCAACTGGGGGGTAGGGGAAGGTATGAAACATCCTCCAAAGTATGAAATGAAATTCCTGTGGGTTACACAGATTTCCTCTTTTGTTGGTCAAAGGCGAGTCACATCCACACCTACTACAAAGAATATTAGGAAATAAATCTTTATTATGGAAGTCATGAATCTATCTGAAAATCAGATGTCCGATTATGAGGTAGAAAGAAAGAGCTAGGATTTGAAGAACAAAACTGGTCTACTCTGCAGTCCTAGCAATATCATCAATAGCAACACAGCGGGTGTCAAAGCGTGATCCTCATTTAGCAGTACACAGCAGTGTCAGTGAGTCTGACTTCATGTGTGAAGAGAAATGTTAACTTACAGAGTGCTACTTTTTCATGTAGCAGGAGTCAAGGACAGATGTGAGCACGCATCTGCAGACTACCCAACTGACACAGCAGAACAGCCCCACCCCCAGGACACTTGGAACTGGGGAGTACGTGCTGAGACTTCCTTTGGGAGCACAGCGGGTGAGAAGCCTCGCCCACCATTCTCTCTTACTGCGCTCTGCTCATGTCATGCTTGCTTTGAGATCTGGTGCTCTTCCATACCCCCCCGCCCTTTCCCCATTTTATTTCATGAACATTTCCCTTAATAAAATTCTTGCATGTTTAATCCTGTCCTGACTTTTGAGTACCTGAGAACCTAGATTAATAAAACAATATTTGGGGAAGAAGACTATGACTTACAGTAGTTTTTAATTATGAAAAGACTTTGGGGGAAAACGAGGGAGGGGTATCTGTACTGCAGTGCCTGCCTAGTGAATTTAGGTCTCACGGTCCCCAGCAACAAAAAGAGCAACAACTTTTTCTCAGTACTAAGCTTGTGTTAAGTAGATCCCTCTTCAATATCATATGCACACACTCATCTGTGTGGATTATTGTTATGGCAGTAGCTGATTTTTTTTTCTAAGTTATTTCTCTTCAATGAAACAGCAACATGGTGCTAAGCTATTATTATGAGTTGGCATAAATACTTTACAACAGTAGTTTTAAAATTCATGAAAATGTAAGTGCATATTTAAAGACTCCAGTATTTAAAAAGCCTGATAGTTTTCAGCTCCCTGTTCCCTCATTAATGAAACATTGTGCACTGCCTACGTGCTGGGTACTAAGTAATGTGCCAGAGAAATGAAAATTAATCAAACACACGTTCTCAATGATCTTCCCATCTTCCCGACAAGTCTGTTACAGAGAAACAGTGCTTACAGACTCCCTCCCAAGCCCTGTTCAGCATACCTCCATTTTTTTCTGTGAGAATCTTGGCTAGGAAAGGACAGAGGTCTCAGATGCGAGGGTACCATTGGCCGACAAGGTTCACCTGTGTTTCATAAGCTACTCCAGCTTGATTGGGCACAGGGAGAACTTGGTGCTTCATAGAGCACTGCAAAGATGAAAAGACACGTGCATTCAATCCCCCTGCCCCAAGCCTTTTCAGAAGAACATAGGTGGAAATAGGTCACAAAAAGAAAGAGGGTCGGGCTGGAGAGATGGCTCAGCGGTTAAGAGCACTGGCTGCTCTTCCAGAGGTCATGAGTTCAATTCCCAGCAACCACATGGTGGCTCACAACCATCCATAATGAAATCTGGTGCCCTCTTCTGGCCTGCAGATATACCTGTAGGCAGAACACTGTATACATAATAAATAAATCTTAAAAAAAAAAAAAGAGGGTCAATGAAGAGCTAAGTTGACAGCAGTTAGACCTGGAGCATCCAAACGATCTTCCCACCCAGAGTCTAACACAGATAAACCTTGGGGAGTCGAAATCTGGAAGTGAGGAGCAGAAAAAAGAAGGTCCCTGCTAGATGATGTGGAAGAACATGTCAGCTTGTTTACTGCTGTGTGGCAATTTTCACATTTCCTAAGAATTGCCCTAGCAGTGTTTGAGGTATTGTCCTCTGCTTGGCTTAGCTTGTTTGTTTCTACCGGCCATTCAGTGGCAAAAAAAAAAAAAAAAAAAAAGAGCTGATTCCTCATAGATGCCAAATCCAAGATATCCCTCTTCCAACACTAAATGCATTTCAGATAAATCTGATTTAGCTACTTTCCAAGTATTTCTAAATAAAGTACAGTATATATCGAATATGTGTAATATGGCAGCCTTATGGAACAAGACATTGTTGAAGGCATTATGCATTTTAATATTCTCCCATGGCTAACACAACTTTACCCTTCCAAAACACTATGGAAATGAAAACACTGTGCATGTCTGAAATTTTGCTAAGGTGTTGCTTCTTCTTCTTCTTCTTCTTCTTCTTCTTCTTCTTCTTCTTCTTCTTCTTCTTCTTCTTCATTTTTCTTTAGGAACTTTTATGGATGTATACTGAATCTCAAGCAAAGTCAGTGAGATGAAGCACCCACTACCCACCCTGAAGCAGGTCTAAATGTCCAACTCCTTTTGAGGTGGATGTGGAATAGACAATGCGTGGGTAAAGCACTGAAAAAGAAGAGGAAAACCAGAAGGGATGACAAATGAGGTCACCTCAAGCACTGACCATTGGAGGGATCCTGACGGGTGCAGGACCCTGGGAATTCAGTGACCTTAAGATAGCCAAGAAAGCATACAGTGAAGTGTCATTATCTTTACAAATAAGTAGCTGGAAAAGGCAAACATCCTAGAAGCTCTCATAACCCTCTAGGTAGACCCAGATGCCCACTGCCAGTGGGCGTGAGGGTAGCAAAGGAACTTCTGTCTGTTGTAACATCAGCAAGGGTGGGCAGGTAGGGCTGGCATAAGGAGACCCTCCACTTCGACAAGTCTTCTCTCCTGTCTGAGAAGGAGTGTTACCACAGGCTCCTATGGTGCTGGCACCAGGTTCCTTGTGGTTCTGTTTTCCATGTATCTGAGGAGGACAACTCAAGGTAACATCTGTTACTCCAAAACTGAGTCTTATGAGAGGCCGAGGAAGGTACTGGATGGAGCTCAGAGGCCTTAAACAGTTCGTGTTCCTTTATAGTGTTCATCACAGTCAGCCGGGGAGTCATCGCTACGAGATGCTCTCTGTGACTTCAACACTGCAGCTTTCCTTAAGCTTGCATCATTCGCTTTCCCCTCTCTCTGGACCACCATGGGTGATCAGCAAACTCCTGAACGAATTGGCTAGAGGGCAGAGCAGTGGGACAGGTCATAACAACATTCACTGACTCTGCCTCCCTGGCACAACTTCTTTGCAATCCTGGGGTTTTGTTTATCATCATCATTCTTTTTTCTCTGTTTTCTGAAACCTTCCTAGAAGAAGCCATCAGATGCGCCCAAGAAGCTAAACAAGGTTGTTCTCACCACTGGCACCCTCTAGGTCTCTTCGCTGTGGACTAGGGCCGTTCCACTGTTCGTAGGTGTTTTAGGACCGTCTTACTCTTTGGGGTTCTGTTGTCCTACTTTCTTCTTAGACCATTCATTCTTAGTCTTCTTTCTGTTTCCTTCCTTTAAAATTAGCAGGCAATCATTCATAAAATTCTGATTGTAATTCATCTGGCAACATCTTATTGGGTGTCTACCATGAGCTAGGTTCTATGTTCACACCCTCAGGAAAGAATTGCCCCATCTCACAATGTTGGCTGCCTTTATGTGCATGTTCTAGGCTTGCTAGAACAGAAGGGCAGTTGCCTAGCATAATAAATAAGGTGATGCCAGGCAGGTGAGCCCTTGCTGTGGTTAAAGGACCCACTGCATGACTTAAACAAACTCCACCGCAGAAAAATCTCTATTCAAGAAATGAGACATCTGCAAATCCCCCAAACACTGACACATAATCCTTACCTTTAATGACATTTCCCACTTGTCAAAAATAAACCACCTGATAATTTTCAGATCAGTTCCTCTGTAATTCATTATCAGTCCAGTATAACCTATTACAAATGCTTCCCAAGGTAACATCTGTGTGCGGCAACAACTGACTTCAGAATCTCTACAGAGGTTGCCTCTTTGCCAGAGTAAGCAGACCATGCCCAAGGAGGAGCCAACTACTCTTTAGTACTACGTCCCTACCTGATCCCAAGTGAGGGTTTCTCACCAAGTAGCCACATGCTTCCTAACAGGGCTGAAGAATTTCAAGTGTGCCAACTCCCAGCAGGGTCCAGATATGAGCCTTCTCACTCCAGGTCCAAACATGTGCGGCTATCCCCAGCTCCAAAGCACTACCATGGTCAAAGCAGGCAGTTCAGGAAGGTATGAAAGGACCTAGCACTTGCCTGCTGACCAACCCAAAGCTTTGCAGGTTACACACACCTAAGGAAATGGGTAGAGGAGAGAAAAGAGCAGAGAGAGAGCCTGGCAGCATTTAGTGTCTGTAAATAACGTCTCTAACTCATCAAGAGACTTGAACTTGTCCCTAAATATTCCTTGCCAAGAACTTCTTTGCTTTAATTTTTAAAAACCCATGTGAGTCTCAAAGGAAATTTGGTCCTTATGTTTCTAATTCATTTATACTTAACTCACCACAAGGTTGTTGTGAAATAGCCATTTGATGTCCAAGAAGCCTCTAGAAGTCCTTCCTTGTGCCTTTCTCCCTTGCCAATCCTAAATGCAGTTCCAGTCCAGAATTTCTTTAAGTTGGATCTAAACTCAGAATTGAAAGCAAACTCTTGTCTTGATAAAACATTGCTGTCAGCAAGTAGATGAATGAAACCCCTGGGAAAAGAGAATTCCCTGAAGCTCCTGAAACTTCCTCCAATCCAGAGTTCCCCTCCCCTTTCCCAAGCCCACGTTAGATCAAAATCAGAATGCTGATAATAAAGAGGAGCATTGCACCCAGTCCCCTGCCTGCAATGACAACAGAAACCCCATGGAGAAGAGATACCCCAACAGAAACTTCAGCTGAAGTCTTCAAAAGAATTACAGTCACTTCCTCTCAGCATTGAACTATTTAAGTCACAAGAGTCTTTGATCTCTCCAAATTCTCCCACCACTTTCTAACATGAAGAATAGTCCCACAATTAGCTATAGAAGGGCCAGAATGAAAATAGATATTCATTTATCGCATGCATAATATAAACCTAAAATAATCCAAATTCAAACTGATGGAGTTTTGGAGGAAAAGGGTATAGCAGAACTGTGGTTTCCGCTAGTCTTTGATGTAGCCATTTTTGTTTGTTTGGTTTTTTTAAATTATGTTTATTTATTACATCAAGTTACATATCCATCATAGTGCCCTCTCTCCATCCCTCCCGGTTCCACCCTCCCACCCTCTCCTCCCTCTCCCACCCATCCCACTCCTTCTATGTGGAGTGTCCCTACAAATTAGCCCCTCTCAGTTCAACAGTCATAGCCTTTTGAGGGGCTGGTTTCATTATCAAACACTAGGAAGGTGAAGCCTCTGGTCAGGCCAGTCTTCTGTATTTGCTCAGGGATCTATGCACAGTAGTTCCAAAGCCTCAGGCATCCTGAAGAAAGATGCACAGCTTACCAGGCTGTAAAAGGGCAGGGCATGATGAACTGCACCCTGGCACATTTTGGGCAGGCATTCACCGGAACCTGAGCTACCTCAGCACCTCATCTTCCTGTCAGCATGCTCCAGCAGAACAAAGACTCTACAGATGACACTGTCAACATGGGGTCACAGCAAGGGAACTCACTCCCAAACAATCCCCTCCTTCACCTTCATGTTCCTCACCCTATTTTTTTCTTTTTTCCTGCTTCTTCTTAAATCATTTTTCTTAAGAATTTTAAAACAATATTTGCATTTAGTCATCTGAAAAAATATCCTTTATAGCTGCCTCAGAGTGCTTTCAAACACCCTTCCATGAATCTAAACATAATTTGAACCATTGCAAACAACTCCCTCTGGCTCAGTAAAGTTGCCATGTCTCCCCAACCCTCTTTATTTTAAAGTTGTGCAAACAATTAGACATTTGGAAACAGCATACATCTAGTATAGAAAGTCAGGTTTTAATTACTTGAAAACACTTATAATCCATGCTGTCAGAATCAACCCTCCCCTCTTGGCCATAGAACTGTCTAGGAACACTGTGCTGACTTTCTTGTTGTCCTGCAGAGCTGTTTACTTAGCTGAATAGGTATGAAGGCTGATAGGTTAAAATTAGGCACAGCCAGTGAAAGTGCAAATACCTGCTACAAGACGCCAGCAGTAAGAAGAACTGCAAAATTAAATACATCTTTAGAGGTTTGTAACTGAGTTTACATTTGTATTTAAATACCAAATAATCTTCTAATTTTTATGCATAGTTTTCAGTCAGTGTAACAAAAACATGCTGTCTTGCCCTTGCTGAGCACACTGAACTCGGTTTCCTTGTTGACATTCTGAGCTGTAAACACAGCTTAATCCAGACTTGGTTGGAAGCAAATCTCCCATTGTTTCCTGCATTCACCATGTTGAGAAAGCTAGAATTTCATTCTTTTCCTCATACCCTCATTCATTATGCATTCAGTCACAGGTATCTAACTAAGTCTCTTAAGGGTTGGATCTCTTCTACCTCTCCAAATTCCAATTCTGGTTTACCCTCTCTACATGTTAATACATCTCAGATTTCAAAAGGAAGTAGGACACTTTTTAAAATGTGGTAGGAATATTTATTGAAAGTCGCGTATACATAAACATGTTTCTTTTAGCCCTATACTTTGCATACTGGGCAGCTTCCCTGCTACCCAAACCCTACCCATCAACCCATATTGCACTTTCTTTATTACTTCTTCACGAGCAATCCTGGTTACTCTATGGAAAACAATTGATAAAGTAGAATTCTCAGCTTTCTTCATTGCATTAGAAAAAATCTATATGAACGCAGTGGCAGAAAACGATGTTTAAATTGGCTTCATTGAATTAATGAGAGGAAGTTTAGAAAAGGCCATTAAAGAAGAAAAACAAAGAACTGAAGAGAGAAGTAGATGGTGATCAGAAGGAATTCAAAGGTGGGGGTATAGCTCAGGGGTAGAGCATTTGACTACAGAAGGAATTCAAAGAAAAGGAGAGAAAAGTATTGAAAGGTAAATACAAGTCAAAATCATTATGTGAAATAAATAGAAACAGAACAACATAAATAAGGAGAGGAAAGGATTAAATTCAGAGTGACTTGTGTGGAAATGTGGATTTCAGAAACAAAATCCCTCAGATCCACATTTTTGTTATTGATTAGTACCTACTCTGTTATGTAATTCACACACACACACACACACACACACACACACACAGAGAGAGAGAGAGAGAGAGAGAGAGAGAGAGACAGAGAGACAGAGAGACAAAGAGAGCTCTCACACTGATTTCTGCCACAGACAGAGCCATTGAGCACCCTGGGGGAGAAGAAACCACCTCCTACCCATGTCCTGTGGATCATCTCTCCGCTCCATCATGTCAAGTTCCCCATTCCACCTTGCATCTGAGGTCTAGCCTGAGCACAGTTGCCCTAAGTCAAGTAAAGTCTTCTCTGTGGCATCTGGAAATATCAAGGGGAAGTATTTAATCTACAGTTGCTACAACTCCACAAGCCTTAATGTGTCCCCAAATATCACTTGGAGAGCAGACATGGCAATGCTCAGAAGGTAGAGAAAGCAAGACTATCCATAGCTGAAGACTTGTCTGCACAGGCTCTCCCAGGGTGCTCTCAGACACTCAGTCTGGATTTAGCAGATTTTCTTTTTCTGCCTCTATCCCACCCAGGTGGCATCTTTTGGATGGAAATCTAATATTGTCTTCCTGGCACCAGACTAGATCTTTTCTATTCCTTGGATGATCCCATCTTCAACAGTAGGTTACAGTACAATGTCCCCATCACACTGCACTTAGCCGATACACTTAGTCAATGCTCATCAGGATGCAGCCAGTAGATCTGTTCCTATTACCACCCTGTTTTCTCACTTCACCTTGTAGCAGAGGACTTTTACACATACCTTTCTGTTTCCAATACACTAGATCTACATCTGTACTATATACATACCTTGTTATCTTCCACTAGGATAGGTAAAAATACAATCAGGAAGTTCTGAAAGTAAGACAAATACCTGAAATGACACAATTCCTGAACTCAAGAAGAGCATCATGAACACAGAGCATCTACAGACCTAATGAAAATGCCTTCAGATTAGAGATGTAACTGCATTGGCAAGAAGCACACAAGATGGAAAATGTGGTAGGGTTGGTGAAGTTAGTGTGGAATCTAGCATAGTAGGGATTTTGGATTGGCAGAAGCTTGGCATCTCAGGTAAATGATATAAACGGAAACAATCGGGCTAGATGTTTGCCCATTGCTAAGAAGCCTCGTAGATGATGTCATTGGCGATGGAATCATGGGACCACAGAACGCACTGTTGTGGGAGCATACCTTGAAAAAGCCCACCAGGGACTATGGCAATGAGAATGCTGGATATCACCCTGAGTTCATCATGACAAGGAGGAGGGTGAAGCTGGAGTCTGGGTGGACTCTCGATTTAAATTCTCCAAATCACCAATTGGTTCTGCCCATATAATTTACCTGAGATGTCAAGCTTCCATCAATCCAAAATCCCTATGCTGCTAGATGCCACACTAACTTCACTAACCCTACTACAGGAAGTCATTTCTTTTAGACATTGGAAGGGCCTTTTAATTTCACTGTTCTTTACAGAGGCAAAGAAATTCCAGGGCTAGGAACATGACTTGGTAGTAGAGTATTTGCCCAACATGTAAAAGTAAAAGACTCCAAGTTCAATTAACAGCACAAAAGGAGAAGGAGGAGGAGGAGGAAGAAGAAAGAAGAAAGAAGAAAAGGAGTAGGAAGAAGAGAAAGAAGAATGAAAAAAAAAAGAAACTTCACAGTGACCTTTTGTTTACTGTTATGGGGGATGAGAATAAATGTTTAAACTTAGACTTGATACAAAAGTTCTGAAGTGACTTAAAAAGCAAAGAATCAATAAATGATTTTTCAATGTAGTTAAATATCCTTTGGCATCTAAACCAGAGAACCTCATCCCTTATTCTTCCCTATGAAGCAGGAGAAGCTAGAGAGCATTTAAATCAGCAGAGGTGGATCATTAGGGAGGGTAGCCCAAGTCAAAATTAAATGAACAGTTAGAGAAAGAAGCGAGCCAGCAGGCATGATAAAAGCAAAAGGGAGCCATAATGGAAACATTTAGACAGAAGAGACGCCTTGGCCCTCCTGGTGGTATCATGAGTGCCGAGTGCTCTGCCTCATGAACAATGCACAGGTACACATTTTTGCAGACTCCAAGGCATCCTTAGACCTCCTCAGAGCATCCTTGACAGCTCTATGGTAAACAACACACAAACACTTTGAATCCTACTCTACAGTGGAGAGAAAATCAATTGTCAGGACAAAATTACCATTAAAGACTAGTTTACTTCAACGAAGGTTGGATGATAAGTCTGCTGTTAGAACTTTTGTAAGAAACAAAATGTGGGTTGCTTCATTCCAATGTCATTTTATTTACAGATACGTGGTAGGAGACAGAGCCATCCCTCAAAGGAGATTTTTTTACATGTGAATATCATTTTAAAAGTTTTAATGCTTCTAACTCAGTCATTACATGTGGTCATAAAAATAATTTGTGCTCCAGTGCTCTCCACGGACTCCGCTCAAGTGCTGGGATTCCTTGCGTTTGGCCTGCAGCCTCTGGGACTGTTCCATGCTAAGGGCCTCCCGTGGCTTCCATCTGGATCAGTTAAGTCTCAGGGAAATTTGCATTTATTTTATGTTGAGATGGTCCCCAATTCCATTTCTGCTGCATCTGAGATGGGGGTGGGTGGTGCCGAGTATACTTGGAGGATTGAAACTTCAGCATTCTTTTTGTTGTGTCAGGGACTCTTACCTTCCAAAGGAACAAATGTAAATAAAAGCAAACACTATGGAGAAATATTCAGATGCCTTGTAAATTAAAGAAGTTAAACCAAAACTGACAACATTTAAAAGAGATAAATCATGACATTATTCATAGGAGCTGATGATGATGGTGCATTTTTATCAAATTGGAGAATGTGTTAGTGACACAATAAGAGAACAATAAAAATCTTCATTCTTTGACCCAGCAGTTCTGAGTCACAGAAACCAAGCTGCTTCCAGAAAGAGTCAGTTACGCCAGCAAACTAAGAAACATTCTAAATAACATCATTATAAGATGTCAACTAGTGATCAGTCCATGGGACATCATGGTCTATGGTGACCATAGCAATTCTACCTACAGTCCCGACCCATACTCTAGGCCAGAGACTGGCTTATAAATGCTCACAGGCCTCAATTCTGGTCATTAAGATGAGTAGAAATGTTTCCTTGGAAGTTTTTGGAAGAGAGATGCCTTTCTCTTACAAGACACAGAAAAGAAGCCATTTAGCCTCTAATTGTGAGCACAGTGAAAAACATGGTCCCTGGAGGTGCTGCAGCCTTCTTATGATACACCTGTGAAGGAAATCAGCACCAAGAAGTTTAAGTAGGGGAAATGGAAAACCCTGGACCCTCAATGATGACAGCCTTGAGCTACACGTCAATCAAACCTCAGCCTCAACTTCTACAGACATGAAATATTAAACATCCTTAAGGCCAATTGGAGTTGAGTTTTCCTATAACTTGCTACCAAAAATATAATTGAATCAAAATTATTTTGACCTTGCATATGTATTAAGACAGTGAAGACTAATGTAAACTTAGAGTATTTGTTCAAAGTCCTAGGTAACAAAGAAACCCTCCAAGTGTATCTAGTAAATTACAACTATTTAAAAATCACAAACATATATTCATATGACATTAACAAAATATATCAGAATTAAAAAGTTAAGAACTATAAAACAATATTATGCTTTTTAAAGAGTAATATTTAGGTGTTATCATCCCTGTTTTCTTCATCATTTTTCAAAATATTGAGATCTTATAGATTAAGGCATATGTTTTATTCTCCCGAGTTGCAAGTGTAATTACTGTAATATTTTTAGTTTTATGTATCCAGATGAATTAGCTTCTGTACTAGCAGCAAACTGTCCCAGAATTCTAATGTACTAAAGCAACAGAGACATACTTCTTGCTAAGGCCACATGTACACAGGAGTTAGGTAAAGTGGGACTCTCATTAGTCATCCAGAGACTCCAACAGCTGAAGCATCCCCACTCCCAGCTGTATGTCACAGAGAAGAAAAACAAAGTGTGTGAATGGCATCCTGAGCTTTATGGGATCTACCACATTTTGTCCCTTTTTATCTCATTAGCACAAACCAGTCACATGGCCATATCATGGTTCCAAGAAAGAGAGAAAGAATATTCTCCATGTGCCTGGAAGCCAGAAATATCTGGCAAAATGCTCTAATGACTACCACAGAGTTTCAACAAATAGCTGTCAGATGCACACCACAATCACATGTTCAGAGGGGACATTTTTTTTCTTAATAACCGGGTTAAGGGAGAGATAAAAATTTGTATGCTGTAAAATAGGTATTGAGAGATACAAAACAGCCCTCATGTGTTCTAAATACACTCTCAACAGCAGTTGATTCAGCAGTATTATTATGACTTCAGAAAACATGTGGTCCAAGTCTCAGCATATTAAAAATAAAATACAAAGCTATATCATACTTAAAGTGCTCCCATGAAAGACCACTAGAAAGAAAATAGATTAATTATGGCATGATATTGTCTTTGGCACAAAGCATGAAGAACAGCTGACGATGAGTCTCCTGACAGAGCATACACCTGCTTTTTCTGTGCTCCACTTCCTTTTTCACACTCTTCAGGAGCTTATAACAACTGAACACTCTGATCTCAGATTGAGCCTAATTTCCTAGTTTTGAAACTTAAGAGTCACTATGTCATTCCTCATTTTGTGCCTCCCCCCCACTTCCCATGTCATCCTGCCTACTGAAAAAACTTTGTGTTGACCCTATTCTTCTAAGCCATACCCTGATTTGGCAGATCAAAGCAGAAGTTCCCCTTTTCCCCTTACCAACAGTGACCCGTCCACCACTGAACTCTGATTCTTCCTCAGTTGCTGTCCCCAGTGATTCATAAGCATCTCAGGGAGTCACACAGGTTGCTAGAAACCAGCCTCTCAGACTGAATTCTGGGTTATCTACCCCCAGTTTGAGAAAGACCCTATGGGGTTACTTTTCCACCTCCAAAAGAGGTGATGAGGTTGGGGACCCTGACCAGAAAAGAAATTAGTTGGGAAAAGGTTGATTAGTGTACTTCCTCCTATTAATCTTTTTCTCACCACATATTTCCCATTCTTTTTTTTTAATCTTACCCTTCTAAGAGTGCATCAATTAATAATCTTTAGAATGTGTACCACAACTTTTCATTTTTAAACTAATGAATTTTTGATTTTGGATTTTTTTTTTTTTAAGGTGGTTGTGGTAGTTTGAATGAGAATGGTCCCCATAGGCTCACAGATTTGAATGCTTGGTCGCTAGGGAGTGGCACTATTTGAAAGGATTAGGAGGTGTGGCCTTGATGGAGGACAAGTGTCACTGGAGGTGAGCTTTGAGGTTTTCAAAAGCCCAAGCCATCTCAGTCTCTCTCCCTCCCTGATACCTGTTGAGCCAGATGTAGAATTCTTAGCTGCCAGCACCATGTCTGGCTGCATGCCACCATGCTTCTCACAGTGGTGATTATAGACTAAAACCTCTGCAACTGTGAGACCCCAATGAAATGCTTTTCTTTTATGATGGTTGTTGTGGCCATGGTGTCTCTTTTCAACAACAGAACATTGACTAAGACAATGTATAGCTCAGGCTGGTCTTGAACTTACTGTGTACCTAAGGATACCCTTGAATTCCCAATCCTCCTGTCTCTGCCTTCCAAGTGTTAAGAATAGAAGTGTGTACCCCCATGCCCAGTTGGTTTTATATTTACACAAAAGCATTCAAAGATAGGGTTGTTTTCTGGCCAGGCTTTATCCAGGATCCAAATGATGTGATTTCCCCTTTGCTTCTCTGCCCTCCTTTTTTTGATGTGGCGTTTGATCGGTTTTCCTCCATGAGTGCTGAGGGTCATGGCCCGTGTTCAGCAGTCCCAGCAAAAATCCTGATTTCCATACACTGCCCATGTCACAGTCTATCTGGAAATAAGTAGCTTAGAAGACTGGATGCATGCATTGAGTTCAGACAACCAGATTCATTTGGGGATGGGTGGTGGTGATGAAGAAGTCATACCTGCACAACCTATGGGGGGCAGTGGTGGGGTAGATAACTCTGCCAAAGGGAATTCAGTGTAATGCCTTATGGAATGGTATTAATTAACATTGGCACAGACTTGCTGTTTCTGGGCTCTGTTCCCTCCTTTCTATTTCAACACACAAGCCCTTAGCTTCAGTCTTGGAGTAGAGGAGGTAGAAGGGATGTGGGCTGGCATCAGCGGCTGCCCAGTGTTCTGGGATTTTGCTTTTCATGGTGTTTTCTCCATGAGCCAATACATCAGAAGTCCTAGGGTTGGATCTCCATTGAGATAAGCCACCTCATGGATCTGGGGTTTCATTCATGAGTTAAGGGAGATGGGCTGCATGGCTTCAAAAGTCCATCATCTCTGGACACAGAGTTCTTACATCATACTGGGACAGGACTGCAAATGTTACTCACAGCTTGGAAGAAGCGCCCACCCTACATTTCTGAGTTCAAAGAAAATATGTTTCTGTGAAGCATAGCTCCATATTATAAAGGGAAAGTTAAAGGCATATGGATGGAACTACTGATTGCTGACCATGCAGCACTTGGGGGTGACAAAAACACAGACACCACAAAGGTTTTTCAGTAAGTAACAAATATAATGCTAAAAGTTGACACATACAAAGACATTTTATGTCCCAGTAAGGAGACAAGCTTGGCATTAGGTAGTCCATATTTACTGTCCAGTGAGTTTACCTGATACCCTGATGTGCTTGCTACGTGGATATTGAGATGTCCTTTAGAGTGGAATTGGAGCATGGCACCCAGGACAAAACTGAGAAAGAGGCTAAATATGGCAGCAGAAGAGTCATGAGAGAGGTTGCAGGGGAGGTTGTGGCAGGGGTGGCATAGGTGACGTTCTCACCATGCCTCTCAGCAAGACAGAAGGGTACCACAAAGCAAACTAGGAGAGGAGAATCCAGGAATTTGGGAAGAGTAACTGTATCCAGATGGGAAGAGATGATTTCTAGACAGTAAGGTAGGTGAAGGAGTGAGGAAAGAGGCGGGATATGGGCCTGAGAACTGAGGGTGGCTGGTGCCTTTCCTCGAAGACACTGCTGTGTCACCACAGGATCACATGACAGGGGTCCTGGATACTGTGTGTAGGAGGTTGAAGACGAAGTGGGTGTTGAAATGGAACAGCGAACATAGCTAAGACCCCCACAGCTCCATCTACTCAGCACGCTGTGGGGAACTGGGTTAGAGGGCAGTGGAGAATGCTTCAGAAACAGAATAGAACCTAGAACCATAGTTGTGAGGAATAAATTAGGAACTCAATAACACTTGGGGTTTAAAAACTTGCCCTGCTGACATTCAACTGTGGAAACCGCTCTTCAGAAGTATGCTAGAACCGACCACTAGTGGAACAGACTCAAACTGGGACCTTAGCTGGCATTTCCTGAGCATCTTATTTTGCTTGACAAGTGTCACAAGGCCCTGTGACTCCAAATCCACTAAGAGAAGGGGACATACTTACTCCACAAGAGAAAAGCACTCCTCCCTCCAGCATCCACGCTACAAAGGGAATTATACCCCTCTCCATTCCAAAATAAAGCCAGGCCAGAAGTCGACCCACTTCTTGTCAATTGAAGTGACCAAGTAGGAGGGAGCCATTCCAGTGCTAACACAGTCCACACGCACACAGCCCTTGTGTGCTTTTGGTCTTTTCTCAAAGGAAAAAGAAACAGAACACATTTTTGGACACTAGTTTTAACTAGAAGGCCCCTACTAGAGATCCCCACTGCTATGTGCTCTGTACTTCCACCTAGTGGGAAAAGTTAGTAATCTAAAAGGCTTGGGAACTTCCAGGAAAGGAAAATTCCCTATTTCCTAACGTTAAAAAAGGAAAAGAAACAGAAAACATGAACCACAAAAACACTATTGGGTCCAGAGAGTCTGTACTCCAGCAGCAGGCATCCTCTCTCAACAGCTGCAAATACATCCCTTGTCATAATGTCCACACTGCAGGCAGCGTCTCTCATGCTGAGCTTGGAGAAACATGGCAGGTGGCTGCAGAGTACAACTGGTGAACCCCTCCAGGACAGGACCCTGAAATGAACCCACACACCTATGGTCACTTAATTTTTGACAAAGAAGCCAAAACCGCACAATGGAAAAAGGACAGCATCTTCAACAATGGTGCTGGTCTGACTGGGTGTCGACATGTAAAAGAATGAAATTAGACCCATACTTATCATCTTGCACAAAACTTAAGTCCAAGTGGATCATCAAAGACCTTAACATAAGACCTGACACACTAAATCTAATAGAAGAGAAAGTGGAGAAAAGCCTCGAAGTCATTGGCACTGGTGACAACTTCCTGAACAGAACACCAATAGTTTAGGCTCTAAGACCAACAATCAATAAATGGGACCTCAGGAAATTGAAAAACTTCTATAAGGCAAAGGAAACAGTCATTCAAACAAAATGGCAACCTACAGATTGGGAAAAGATCTTTACCAACCCCACATCTGACACTGGGCTAATATCCATAATTTACATAGAACTCAAGAAAATAAACACCAAGAAACCAAATAATCAAATCAAAAACTGGGAACAGAGGTAAACTGAGAATTCACAAAGGAAGAATCTCTAATGGCCGAGAGACACTTGAAGAAATGCTCAGCATCCTTAATCATCAGAGAAATGCAACTCAAGACAGCCCTAAGATTCCATCTCACACCTGTCAGAATGGCTAAGATCAAAAACTCAAATGACAGCATATGCTGGTGAGGTTGTGGAGAAAGGGAACCCTCCTCCATTGCTGATGGGATTGCAAACTTGTACAACCACCATAGGAATCAGTCTGGCGATATCTTAGAAAACTAGGAATAGCTTTACCTCAAGTCTCAGCTATACCACTTCTGGGTATACATCCAAACGATTCCCACCTCAAGGACATTTCATTATCTGTGTTCATAGCAGCTTTATTTGTAATAACTAGAAACTGGAAACAACCCAGGTGTCCCTCAACTGAAGAATGTCTAAAACAAAACAAAACTAGACTGGTACATTTACACAATGGAACACTTCTTAGCTATCAGAAACAAGGAAATCATACAAAATGCAATCAAATGGATGGAACTAGAAAAGTTCATCATGAGTGAGCTAACCCAGACTCAGAAAGAAGCACATGGCATGCATGTATTCACTTATAATAAGATTTAGCCTTGTAGTACAGGATAACTATCCTACAACCAACATTCCAAATGGAACAGGAACATTGTCCTTGTTACCTGTTAGTGGGACACTTTGCCTTAATGGAGTTGTCATATAGGCCCCCAGTGCAAGAGGAAGCTTTTAGCCTCATATGACTGAGGGGAGCTGATATGTAGGGGCAACACACTCTAGAGAAGTAGGATAGGTGGGAGAGGGAGAAAAGAGTGGGAGGGTGGAAGAGGGAGGCATGGAGAAAGGGGACTCCGATGGATATGTAACTTGAAGTAATAAATAAACATTTAAGAAAAGAACTGACTGAAAAAAGTCTTCACACAATTTACAAATCAAGACCATTTTTCCCTTGATCAAGAGCAATCCAGAAGGAACAAAACACTCAAAGGAGCAACCTTTCAAAAGGCTTGTTGGATCTAAAAATTCTACCCAAGAAAATAACTCCCTAGCTTCCTTCAGTGGTGGCAGAGCTGTTCAAGGCTCAAACCAAAGCCCCATCAAAACACAAAATGTAACCCTTAGTGTCCAGACATCTCCTTCCTTGTTCTGTTAACGCAACACCTGTCTAGTTCTGTTATTTTGTTTCAGAGTCTTTTAGACATCTATGTCTGCCTCTTCTAGACTGCAGCGTGCACTATTAGGAGATGGAACATGAAGGGGAAGGTAGAGGAGAATTCTAGAAGCTAGAGACCTCTATAAAGGAGGTTAAGGGACTACAAGCTCAGCTGCTTCAATAAACAACACCCCCACCAAGTGGCAAGGATCCATGTTACCTAATTATGCTTTGGATATAGCAGCGGTGTAGCCACTCTCTTTGGAAGCATGTTCACTATACAGCTCACCTATAGCACACTTAGTCAGTGCTTCCCTTTGTCTCCTCTAGGATCATTCATCTGTATCTGGGTTCAATAATTCCCCTATCTGTGGTCGACCTGAAAAACTATCACCTGTTGAAGAGGTAATCCCTGCTTTGCTTGTATGTCAGAGAGCCTGGAAACAACTTAAAACTTAACTGTGAGACTGTAACTATCTAGTTACAACCATATCAGGGACTGTTCTAGGTCTAAGGAGATGTTTTTAAGTTGGTAATGCTAGTTAGGATGGAAACTGAGTTAGGTATAGAACTTTAAACTCATGGAGATAGATAGATAATAAAATATTATTACCAGTTACCAAATACATATGAACTGGACAATGGGAATGTATGTTATACCTTATAATTTTCATAATTGTTGCCTAATTGTTCTTGTTGTTTTGTATTATATTTATTGTTATAATAAAAAGAACCATTTATTGAACTAAAAGGGGGAGCTGTTGAGGGTGGAAAAGATACAGCTTAAATTAAAAAAAAAAACAAGCAGATAGGAGGGAGAGGGGAAAGAGAGTAGGAGGGTGGGGACTGTGATTGAGATGTAACTAGGCAATAAATAAATGTTGGTTGGGGGGCGGGGGGAGAGCCTGGGAACTCATCCTTTTTACCCTGGCAGCTGTTAGTCATGATAGATGCCTATAAGAGTCTGGGGACTCCAGCTCCTTCCCCCAGCCGAAAGCTGCTGTGAATGATACACTATATTGTCTTTGAGGAACACGGAGCCAAAGTTACTATAAGAACTTTAAAAATGTGTCCATAAAGGCTGATGCCCCTTAGGTAAAACAGTAGATCCTACTGTGCTTTTTCTGAAATGGAGACCATACTGGTGAGTAGAACATGTGGAGGAGATGACTTCTAGTGCTTGGTTACATGAACATTGGCTTCTGCCTGGCTCATTCTCTTTGTCTACACAATTTGAGGTAAACCACAAGGACTCAAGCCATCCTGAGAGATACTTTAAAGGGGTGGGGATAAAAACAGGGGCCTCCTATCCACAGCCAGCAAGGACTCTCCCGCCATGTGAGAAGCCTGGGGAGAGCAGAGTCTTCGGACAAGACCTAGCTGACATCTTTTGTTTCTCTCTAACATCTTGCATTTAAACTCTGATAGGCATCACTCCAGAGCCACCTGGTCATGACACTCATGAAATGCGGGCCCAACTGAACCCTGAGACACAATAAATGTTTATTGTTGTTTTGATCCACTGAATTGGGTCAAATTTTTACCCAGACATCCTTAATTCATGTAATTTTCTCATAGAAACTTGCTTAATATCACAACTCTACTTGCTTTCTACCTCCTAATCTTGCTTTCTCATTCATTCCCCTCTAGGTTTTCTCTAGGATCATTAACGCCTTGCAGCAGGATCCCAGTCTAGGAATTGGGCTTCTCTCAGAGAAATGGTTAAATCTCTCATAAAAATCACCCTGCTTTCTATCCTTTCTTCTGACTCAAGTTTCTCTCCAAAAGCATCATTAGTTCTCGTCTCATTTTGTTCTTGTCTATAATTACTTCTCTATCTCTCCTTCAACGCTAGCAAATTGCAGCAACTGGCCCTCAGCCCACAAACTCAAGACAACAGGATGAATTTGTGATTCCAAACAGAACAGGAAGAGCCTCAAGACTGCCACAATTTGAATGTCCCCTTCAAAGCCCACGTCTAAATACACCTGCCATTATAACAGCATTGAGACAGAAACCCTTAGTGAGATGAGAGGAATTAGATTAATACCACCGCTGTTGCGTGGGAATGAATGGATTGCTGCGGGAGTGGGCTCCCCCTTGCTGATCTTGTTATCTTGCACATCCTTTCTTGTCCTTCCACCATACCATAATGCATCATGCACATCCTCACAAGACACTGCTCCATGATCTTTATTTCCTAGCCTCCAGAATTATGAGCCAAATCAATTTCTATTATTTATCATTTGCCCTGTCTGTGCTATTTTGTAATACTGAGTGGACTAAAACACTGACTCAACACTGGCAACAAGAAGCATTTTAGCACCTTGCAATTCCGCCATGCCTCTGCATTCTCACCGAGACCATGAGAGCCCTGGCCTGAGGAGGTGGTACAATTGGCTACAGGTGATGGAGGAAGCCTTTTGAGCTCAGGCCACTCTGGACAGAAGTCCACCTTGAGCGCTCCCCTGAGCATGTTTGGAACAAACTTCTGAGCCAATGTGAATGGCTTTTGACATGCAGGCTTGAAGGGAAATGTGGGTTCCATAAAAATCTATGTTCTGTTAGTTTCTCCCAATGAAGAAAAGGCAACCAGACTACAAATAATCATAGTATTTTTAATGGGGAAACTCATCCCACTCCTGAACTGTGAGAGAAAGCACATGGCCAACAGCAAGTCTGAGCTGGACCCCCTTGAGAAAACGATTACTAGAGACAGAGTGAAAGTAAATAAGTATTTCTAGTAAACCAGTTTTTAACCCCACGGAACACTTAGAGAATTGATTAGTTCGAGTTATTTTTCTGATAATAGATGATCATTTGCCTGTACTACACCCAAATGCACTTTCCTACTGTGAAAAAATAATCTCATACATGAACTAAAGGGACAGTAAGGTGGTGGGTGGGTGGTGGGAAGATAGGGGGAAGTGGGGAGACATATATGACCGACTTAGAAGAAAAGGACTCTTTCAATAAATGTTAGTGCATTTATATTCTATCTGTACAATGTAGCCTAGGAAAAAGAGCCATTACGAAAAACACTGCTAGCATATGTCTTCTACTCTTTTGTTGTTTTCTAGAGAAGAATATACTGGTGCTAGGGCAACACAACAAAATATCACAGTATCAGACTAGTGGTTTAAACAGGAAAGACTTCGCCACAGCCCCGGTGGACAGAAGTCTCAGACCCAGCTGCTTTCAAGGCTGGTCTCTGCAGTGTCTTGGAGCCTGGCTTTGCAGTGGCCATCTCCTGCCCATGTCCCCACACGACCCTTTCTTTCTGTTGGCCTAAGTCCAGATCTCTTCTGAGCTGACTATTGGACTAACTCACTCCAGTGACTTCATTTAACCTGGATCACATCATCTAACAGCCCTGTTCTTCAGTTTAATCACTTTCTGAGGTTCTAGGAATTGGGACTTCAGCATGTGAATTCAGCGGGAAATAGAAAATAGCCTATAATGGGAAGAAGTTTCTTTCCAGTTCTAGGGATCAAACCCAGGGATCCACACGTGCTGGGCAAGCACTTACCACCACACTGCACTCCACCCCCACTCTAATAGAAAGTCTTTATTAATTCAATTTCACTTCCTTTCTAAAGCAGTTCCCTGAAAATTAAGCTTCATTGGGTATTAACTCCCCCTCTTCTCTTCTTTTAAGGACAGAGTAATGAAAATCCAATTAGGTTCATAGCTTTAGTACAGCCAAAAGAAGAAACATGATATATAGAAATGCATATCTTTGCAATCCTCAGGGTGCAGCACAAAATTCCTATTCTGGAAATCCCTCTGAAGGTAATGAATTTAGTTTCTCCCCCACCCCTTCATATTTCCACCCTGAAACTCTAGGCAGCGGTACTGTTCCTTCTTCCTCACAAAGTCTTTGATTCACATTTGGCAAGATGGTGTGTTCAACCACATCATCCTTCCACATTGGTGACAATAAGGAAAGCCAACAGTCACAGATAAAGTCTGGCACTTATTTGAGATGAGAGGCTAGGCAGGTCTTGAAAAAGAATCCAGTCCAGGATGAGAATTAGAAGTCCCTAGCTGGTCACACCTACAGCAGGAATCGTTGAGACAAAGTTAACCATGCCTAGGGTTTGACTAATCTGCGACAGGCTGTGCTATCTCAGCTATTCACAGAGGTGTCATCCATGCTATAAGGGGCTAGTTCTTCCTTAATGCAATAAATATTTACCAGGAGTTTTGTGGCCCTATTTAATGTTTCAGACATTGAAGACCCCAAAACAAAACCCAGCTACTGCTAGAGTCCAGAAGTGGGAAAAAGTCAGTTGTTTTCATGGAACATCTCGAAAGGAACAAGGGAGAAAGAGTCCTCCCAAAAAGGTCAGAGGGGGTGGCATTCAAATTCAGTATGGGTGATGAGCAGGAATTCTCATCTGAAGACAACATGCATGTTCCCACATTAGGGGAACACGGTTCTCTAGTAAGATCAGTGGGTCAGCAGGGTTGATTCCTTGTCCCTTACCCCATCTAGCTGCTAGAAAGTTTTGGCATTCCTAGGGTCCCATCTTCATCATTCTAAATCCTGTTTCCGTAGTCACCTTTACAGCTACATCCAGGCTCCAGATCACACTGTAGAATCTCCTCAAAATGGGATCTTAACTGAGTCACACCTTCAAAGGCCCTTTTGCCATGTAAGGGTCTCAGGATTAGAACACATACATCCTTTCATGGGGTAGATAGGAGGGGCACCACTCAACCTACCATGTTGCCTCTTCCTTCTGAGCCAGGACCTGGCACATCCCCTTCCTGGCATTAAGTTCCGGCCCCTCTGCTCTATTTGTTGTCAGTTCCAAATATAAATGGGCAGTCTCTCCTAAGTCTGACAGAGCTGTATGGATTGGTCAACATAACAAGAGAAGGGAACCTGGTGTTTTAATGTGGATAGTTTGAGAACTGTGCCCAAAATAGGGTCACAGCTTCTTTGCCAGCTGCAGGAGTTGACTCATTCAAATAGCTCTACAGTACAGAGAAGGTGTTTTCAGCTCAACCTAAACAGTCTGTATCATCCCACCTACAGCTCATTCAACTCTCACCCCCTCAGAAACACGTGGAAATGCCCAGGATGGTCACAGTGTTCTGAGGTGAAGACATGATGGAAATGCTGGGAGTTTTATCAGTTTTCTTCCACCTGAAAAATGTACTCAGATGTTTCATTACATCCACAGATCCACAACTGAGATCCAGACCCAGGAATGTGTAAAGACCTACAGTGGGAGCTGAGAATAGCCAGACTTGTGAAAAACACAGAGCAGGAAGACTGAACTCCCCGTGGAGATGCTGAGAGAGATAGTAAAATCCCAACTTCTCACTCATTCTCTCTCTCTCACACACACATACACAGAGACAGATATAGAGAGAAACACGCAGAGAAAGACAGAGAGCACACAGAGACAGAGACACACAAAAGACACATTCAAGACTCAACATGAGTCCTCTCTCTCTCTCTCTCTCTCTCTCTCTCTCACACACACACACACACACACACACACACACACACACACACACACAGGGCAGGGAGAGGGAGAACAGATGGGGAACTCACCAATATATATTCTGGGGTTCGAAGAGTCCCTGGTGGCATGAAGAATCCAGATACCATCTGATACATGTTGCCAAACAAGTGTACTCCCCAGGAGGATTTAAGCAGGTGAGCCCTTGGCAGGTCATCTGGAGAAGGTCCCTCTAAAGGTGTGGGAGTTTTAATACTCTGAATTCAAGAGATCAGGATTTGTTCTTTTTTACAACCTAAAAATAAAAAATAAAGTCATATACACAAGAGAGATCATATGGTAAGGTGCTAGGCTCCTATTGTTTGGGGGCTTACATACTAAAAGTCAAGGCCAAAGGGAAGAATTAATCGTGGTTTAACACACATGCACAAGCACACTAGTTGATTATTATTATTATTATCATTATTATTATTACTTATCTAAATTGCATTGCAGAGGATTTTCTAACTCAGCTTGCCTAGGGTGAGAAAGCAGGGGTTATTTTAATAAGCTCCCAGAAAAGGAACTGAAGGCAATGGATGCTTGTTTAGCTGGAAGATGTGAGAGCACTTCACCTTAACTCAAGGTGCAGGCTGAACAGGGTTCCTACTTCCCTTGAACTTCCAGTCCTGTGGTTTCTGGCCACCACCGCCCCACTCCACCCCCGCCCCTTTCTTTGCCTTACCTTTGGAATGAGAATTTTGGTTCCCATCTTTTTAAAGGGATTCGAGGTTTTACAGTCATATATGTATTCCTGTAACAATCAGCTGCTCTATTTCTCCATAAGAACTTGTAATTAAAAAGAGGGCAGATTCTATCTTCAGCCTCTTGGTCTAGTATCTCTGACAGACATTAATTGTAAAGTAGGAATTTTGAAGGACTTGCCTGCCCTGTCTCAGCAGAGCTAGGCTGTCACTTGAAGATTGATGCTGTAATGTATGGAGAGAAATTGGGAACTGTCCAGGCAGCCACTGGTATGTCATTTCTTAGTTTTGGGAGCTGCTGGCTCTGCACTTCCTGTTTATTCAGATATATTTATCTTTCCCAGGTCTCTGATGTGGTTAAAGACTAGATAATTACAGTCTCATGGTTTTTTAAGTTGTTTATGAATTAAAAGGATGTTCTAGGTCTAAGAAAATGTTTTTAAGTTGGTAATGTAAGTTAGGATGGAAACTGAGTTAGGTATAGAACTTTAAACTCATCGAGATAGATGGATAATAGAATATTAATATCAGTTGCCAAATAAGTATGGACTGGACATTTGGAATATATGTTCTACCTTATAATTTTCATAACTGAAGTCTAGTTACTAAAAAAAAGAATTATGAGTTCTGGGAGAAGGGGGAGAGGGTGGGAGAGAGGGGACTATGATGGAGATGTAACTTGAAGTAATAAATAAACATTGAAAAAAAAAGAGGGCAGATTCATTTATCTTAATACCAAGACCTCATTCATTCATAGACTCAGGGGATGGCTCAACATTTGAAGAGCTTGCTGTGCAAAGTATGAGGAACAGAGTTTGGATCCCCAGAACCCCCGGGTAGGTGTGGCAAGCCACCTGTTAGCCTCTTAGGCTGAACCTGGAAAGACTCTTTACAAAGTGGTTAGTGAGACTAGCCATACTGGTGGGCTCTGCGTTTGGCTGAAAGACCTTGCCTAGATGAATACACTGGAAGAACAACTGAGAATGATTCCTGAAATCAACAACCTAGGGCCCTCACAAGAATAGGCACATGCATGCACATGTGCCCACATGGACGCTTGTAAAAAACTCATCCAGAGATGAGAGCTGGCTCAGCGGTTAAGAGCACTGGCTGCTCTTCCAGAGGTCATGAGTTCAATTCCCAGCAACCACATGGTGGCTCACAACCATCCATAATGAAATCTGGTGCCCTCTTCTGGCCTGCAGATATACCTGCAGACAGAACACTGTATACATAATAAATAAATCTTAAAAAAAAAAAACTCATCCACACACATGCACACCACACACATGTGCATACACAAACATACCTGGAAGAAGAAAAGGAAAAAAGACTGTAGAAGACATGAGTTCTTGCTCCACAGGTTTCAACACTCTTTAGTGGCTATGAAAACTTCCTTTCAGGAAAGATCAAGAAAAAAGGACAGATTATTGAATATGGCCTTATACCTTTGTATATTGATACAAAATTAATATTATATTTGGCTAAATTGGTATTGATCATTGTATATTAATGCAAAATTAAGATTGTATTGGACTACATTGGTATTGATGTTTGTATATTGATACAAAATTAAGATTATATTTGGCCACAATGATATTGACCCTTGTATACTGATGCAAAATTAAGATTGTACTGGGATACATAGGTATTGATCTTTGTATATTGATACAAAATTAAGATTATATTTGGCCACATTGGTATTGATCTTTGTATATTGATATAAAATTAAGGGTAATGCTTCTTAAAGGTATTGTACCTAGTAATGCTTAAAAATTAAATGTGAAGTTTTGGCCTCTTGTTACCAACCGTCATAAACTGCTTAGGATAATTAAGAAATGGAAACTAATAATCATGCAAGCGTGTCATTTTGTTAGTTACTATGACAATCTATCACAGTTATTTTCTAAGCTACTCAGAAATCAAGTTGCTAAGAGACAAGCAACATTTGCTTATCTAAATATAAGAGATAGATAGGGCATCTTCAAAAACCTCACGAGATCTGCAGAATATGGCATTCAAATATGTTTTCTTAACTTAAGATTTTTTGATATCGAGACATGCATTGAAGAATCTCCAGTGGGAGATGGTTGAATTGGTGGCAAGCCTTTCTCTTGGCAAGAAAAACCCCTTGCTTCAACTGTAGACAGACTGCTGTCCAAAAAGGACAAAACTTGGAAGCAGTTAAGTTGACAGCCTAGCTCTGCCAAGACAGGGTAGGTAAGTCCTTCATAATTCCTGCTCTACAATCAATGTCTGTCAGAGAAATGGGGCCAAATGGCTGAAGATTGATGCTGTAATGTATGGAGAGAAAATGGGAACTGTCTAGGCAGCCACTGGTATGTCATTTCTTAGTTTTGGAAGCTGCAGGCCTTGCACTTCCTATATAATCAGATATGTTTATTCCTCTCAGGTCTCTGAGGTGGTTGAAGAATGGATAGCTAGAGTCTCATAGTTAAATTTTGAGTTGTTTAGGAATCAAGAGGGTGTTCTGGATCTAAGAAGATGTTTTTAAAATTGTGAGGCAAGTTAGTATGAAAGCTGAGTTAGATATAGAACTTTAAACTCATGGAGATGGTTGGATAGTAGAATGTTAAAGTCAGGTGCCAAATACATATGAACTGGACATTGGGAATGTATGCTAAGCCATATAACTCTCATAATTGTGGCCTATTTATTTCTGTTGTTTTGTATTGTATTTATAGTTATAAGAGAAAGAACCATTTGTTGGACTGAAAGGGAGAGCTGTTGGGGGAAAAAAGAAATACCTTAAACTAAAAAAGGATAAAAAAGGGGTAGAGGATGGGGTGTTGTGGGGGAAGAGGGTGGAAGGGTGGGACGGGAGAGGGGAGTAGGGAGGGGATTATGATTGAGATGTAACTTGAAGAAATAAAAAATAAATTATTTTAAAAAATAAGAAAACTTCCTTTCCTGACTCATTGTGTTAAGTCTAGGCTAAGGAGTCTTGAAAACCCCCATCAGTGTGGGGCTATGTGAGAGACAAAGGAAAGCTGATGCAATCCCCAAACCTTAATATTTTCCGTGAAGATTGAGGGACTCAAGGAAGTGATTTTCCTAACTGTTGTTTAAATTTTCACTCTCTGTACAGTACTTTACAGCCGTTTTCTTGTTTAACAAGCCCTAGGGTAGGACTGTGAGGCTCATGAAGATTAAGTGACCTGTTTATTGTCACATATCACTCACCTGTCAGCCTGATCCCAAAACCTGAAGCTCTGCGCCTCTCAGCCTTTGGAGGGTCTTGCAAGTCCACAATTCATAGAGTGACTTTCCTGAAATAAGGGTGACATGTTAGTCATAACCAGTCACATGAGTTTTGTTTATGCACAACTACAGTCTCCCAAGAGAAGAAAAAATTAGGCTAAAGTAAGGCCTGGCACATAGTAGGCCCTGAGTCATTATTGATTGAATGGATCAAGGATACATTTTTTCTGTAGATATTTCTAGTCCTGGACCCAAAACAAGACATTCTATGACACATTAGCATCAAGCCTCCCATGCTTTGTATCTCTCCTCCGTCTCTCTCACACCACCCTGTACTGTCAAAGAGGAAGCCAACCAGGGCTCACCTCCTGTGACACTGCTGTGGCAAGGCCAGCTTAGTTAGGATAGTACCAACTTCTATGGCGCATGCATGCCCTCTTCGCCATTTGCTGACACCCAGCTCCACAATGGAAAACCATATCCCTAAAATTCAGACTCAGATGGTTTCTGTTCTGCTGTGTAATATCATGATGCCCTTGTTCTCTGAGAGGCACAAGCTATCTAGACAATGCCACCTTTCCTGTCCACATAATATGCTTGAGGCAGCCTGTTTTTGTTTTTGTTTTTGTTTTTCATTTACATCCACAGACACACATTTTTCTTACAAGGTCTCACTTTAATGCAGTTCTCCTTAATATGAGGTCTGGGGCTCTCAGACCCCTGATGACTTAACTGGAAGTCTAGCTCCTAATGCCATGTTCTCACACACCAGCTTCCTGCGGACACTACACTTAATTCAAGTCAGGGCAAGCAGTATGTTTAGAGCAGATGACATTTCTCTGCATAAACTTGAAAAGGGGCTCCAATGGTTGGGGAAAATGAATCTGGTGGTGAGAATAAGACTATTCCCATTTCCAGAGGATGGCTTCAGTTAACTAAACCTCACAATTCTGCAAAATGAACTACATATAAGGTAAGAGCCACTTACCTCAAAGATGAAGTCTTGAGAATTACTCAAGAAATCACATACTTTTAATACCAAGGCAAAATTCAGAATGAATTATTATAACATGTATTAAATTATTAGAACATATATTAAAATAAGAAAGAATTGAAGGGTTATCTTTTCCTTTAAAATATAGCTTCCACCACAAACGGTATTTTATCTACAAAGCAATTTAAGGTCTTTTTAGATTTAGATGGATGGGTTTGACATGCTGTTTGGCAAACATCCAAACATCCTTACATCCATTCTCATTACCCCAAGAGAAATTAAGATGAGTTCATCATGAATGTGCCCATGGAGGGGGCACCATGAC
Source organism: Lophiomys imhausi (assembly GCA_907164525.1). Lineage (NCBI taxonomy): Eukaryota > Metazoa > Chordata > Mammalia > Rodentia > Muridae > Lophiomys > Lophiomys imhausi. The sequence continues at coordinate 2,481,470 of CAJQZJ010033222.1, read as the reverse complement.
GACCTGGACTATTTCTAAAATCAAGAAAGAATCAAGAGCACAACACTGGCTGTTTATTATTGACATCTTGGCATATTCTGGGGGGGCAGAGGGGAGTAACCTCTTTAAAATCCCTAATTGATGGACAGATTTTCCACACCACTAAAACTTCAAACATCAGTTCCTCTGCCTTTTCCACATAAAGCCTTAACCACTAACATGCTTCACAAAAGTCCACTAAAATATGAATGTACTTGGATACATAGTGAACTTAATTGCTAATATTCCTTGGCAAATCAAATATACTATTAACAGCATAATAATGAGTATGCACAGAGGCTCCCCAGTGTGACCAGATGTGTGTGTAAAATAAATAAATAAATAAATAAATAAATAAATAAATAAATAGATAAATAAATAGATAAATAAATAAATAAATAGATAGATAGATAGATAGATACAGACTGCCATGCTAAATAAAGTTGTCCTGCACCTCAGGTTACCATCTCGTTCTAGTTTTCCCTGAGCCTATTTTCTCAGCTCCGAACCACTCCAGCTGGCTGCCCTTCCTTCCACACAATGTGCCCACCAGTTACCCCCAGCATCCCTCAAGCTCAGACTTGGATGTCACACCCATAAACAAGATCTACAACTTTTTGGTTCTCCTAGTCTTAACAATAAAAAAAAAAGTAGAAAAGGGAAAGAAAGTAAGAAAAATAAAATAAAGGAAGAACAATTAAAACATATTCCTGGTAGAGGGATGTTAATAATGGACAAGTGTTAGATTTGGCAATAAATTATTGTCCAGATGAAGGGAAAACAATGACAAATTAGAAACAGATTTATTCACACTCAGTGCATTAATGAAAACTCTAAAAAAAAAAAAAAAAAGGAAAACTGAATCGTGTGTACTGTGTGGAAAAAAAAAATAATGGCCCGGCAGGCCTACTTTTTACTAACAACTCATCAGTAAGCAGATTGTAATTCATAACAAAGAATTCACCCCAAGGAATGCCACATGACTGTGAGTTTTTTTGAGTTCCCTAAGAAAATACATATGTTGTTCCACTCGGTTTCCTTTCAATAAAACCCACCAGTTAGCACTTCATTTTCAAGCTGTTCTGACAAATCAGGTGTGTTAGCTTTGTAAGGGGGAAAAAACCAAAACAGAAGCTAATTTTTCAGCTGAGAATTTTAGGGATTTTTAAAAATATATATATAACTGAAATAAATGTTTCCAAAGGCCAGGAAGTCATGATAAAGGTTCTAAGATGAGCTGATGGAAAGGTTGTTTTAATTCACTTCCTTAATTTTCTTCCTGAGGAAGTAGTTTAAGGCCCCAGACTTTAATGCTCAGGTCTACACCTGAAGGGTGTGGGAAATGGAGCTATGAGTTTTGCATTTTTATAATCCTTCAAAACAGGATTAAAGATTTCCTGAAAGCACTCTCAGCAGCTGCACTAAGTAGAAGACTTACCAATGACAGCAGCAGGGACTTCCTGGTCCCAAACACATGCTGACCTAAACAAAAAAATCCCTGGGACCCTTGCAATATGTCCACCACATGGGAATCCAACCCAGTTTCCCAACAGGTCCCTTGATGCTCCTGAGTATGTCTGCTATTACTTCTTCCATGACCTCAGATCTTCCTAAGTCCTCATTATCCTGAAGGTCTCACTTTGTGTCCAGCTTCCTCCACCGAGCCTTTCCATGATTACTGCATGATCTCTCTTTGAATTCACTCAACACCATGTTCACTCCTTGATTATCCTACTTGAACAAAGTTCATATAGAAGAGTTCTTTAGCCAAACATATGCCTTTAGGTCCAGGACTTGGGAGGCACAGGTAGGGGAATCTCTGTGAGTCCAAGGCCAGCCTGGTCTACAAAGTGAATTCCAGGACAGCCAGAGCTACATAGTAAAATCCTGTCTCAAAAACACAAAACAAACAAAACCAAGCAAACAAAAAGAGTTCTTTGGAAACTCAGCTGTAGGGGGTTTGAATACTTTGTATATGTGTCACAGATGGTGAGCCCAGGAAATGCTACAACTTGGGGACTCTTGTAGCTATGCATAGTTATTAAACTAATGAGTTGTCAGTGGCAGTGTCTTTTTCAGTTGACCTCTCTCCCTTTACAAAGAACATAGTAGTCTTGGCTTGACATAGTCACCACCTGGACATCCAGGTCCCTACAGTATTGTCCTCAGATATCCATATAAGATCTGCTCAGCCCACAGCCTGTTTATAAGAAATAAACATGGCTGTGACAGGCCACTAAAGTTTGGAGCTGATGTGACCTAGCTGTCTTGATTGAATTGGTGTAACCAGCCTTGCAATACTGAACAGGATGTACTTGAATATGCTTTATTTTCTCTTTGAATGCATCAAACTCAGATTTTAACCCTTTGATTTAGAATTCACATAGGTCTCTATGGCTACCATAATGTTTTCCTCATCTTATATACAGTCTTGATTTTATTTAATTTTCATAATTCTAATTTAACAGCACAGTATTATGAAGATTCTTCTTCGTGAGCAGCTTCACACTCCTTAAGATGAGGCATAGAACAAACACAGACACATATGGGTGCAAATACACAAGCATGCATGCTTATATGAAAAGAACTTCCTGTTGTCTATATATACACTTGTCTCATTCTCCAGCCTACATTGTCTGTGTTTTATGATGAACTTTTCCTAGGGAGATGTAATACACAAATATCTACTTATCCCAGAGAGGGAGCCCACAACAGACCAAACTATGGATACCATCAAAATCCAATTTGGTGAACATATTGGAGTTACAGGAGCAGAAGTGACTCAGTGACAGCTACATCACCAAAGACCACCCCAGCATAGGTGACAAATCACAAAAGCTGGGAACATGGGGCACGCTGAACAGCCTGTAGGCAGTTAAACAGGATAGAGAATGACCTGGTAGCTCAGGTTTAAACCTCTTCCATGCAGCTGAGTTGATTTCTGCTTCCTTAAGGCTGCTTGGCTGGCATCTGCTTTCCAGCTGTTTGTCTGAGAGTCTTCTTTGCACTTGGCTTGTCTGAGGGTCACTCTTAGCATTCTTTATTGTTTACTCTTGGGAGGGAGGGGCCTAGTGAATCTGATCAGTTTCAGGGGCTTCCTGAAGCAATTTTGAGTTGTTTACTTTCTGTGCTAAAGAGCTTCTTTGCAGGATAGGATGTTTTCATCTCACAGGAAACTGCCACAGGACAGTCTACACTATCCTGAGACGTGAATAGAGTCCTTTAGTTACATGAATCAGAAGCAAAGTCAATGACAATTTTGCAATTTACTAGGAATCTGCAAAGCCAAAAGTGCCAGGTTAGTGCTGAAATCCAACCCATCCTTTCTCTCCGTCTTCTGCCAAGTATTATAAAAGTTGCATTTACATTTCTACTCACCTTGAAGGAATACCATGTCATCATTCCTAGAAGGGTCTGTGCTAGTCTCTTCACACCACGAATGCCTGACTACAGAATTAAATAATACAGAAAGGACCAGTGTCAAGCAAAAGAAAAATACACACCAGAATGAAGATGTTGGCACTTAAAAGAATTAAGCATCACTGAATAGACATTAGCCTATGATGTTCCAATTTCATTATGGTTTTTAACTTTTCAAAGTTTCTCTGTTGTAAAAGGAAGAAAAGAAAAAAAAAGGAGGAATTGGGGAAATAAGAGGAAGGGGAAAGGAAGAAGGTAAATAATTGTACAATGCATATAGTTGACCTGGGTGTCAAGGGTCTGGCAAAACAATGGTACATGTTCTAGGAGGTGACAATTCAAGTTTAATCTAGGAAGGGTCCCCTATTTTTCAACTTTCTTTAGAAATTAGCATTTTAGACCTTCTTTCCCACTCATTTCCCCTTCCCCCTTCAGTATCTGTCTTTCACACTATGTGCTGATGGCTGCTGAGGGGTGGCTATGGTAAGAAGGGCTTCAGGGATTTATTTCACTTGCTGTCTGATGTCCCAGAGCTATCTTACATGGCTCTCATAAGACCCTAGCACACACTGATAAAACAGTCCGGTGTGAATCTTGTTTGGATAATTTGGAAAAAAATGTTACTGACTATTTAGGTGATTGGTGTCAATTAACATTAGCTATGGTTTGAAATTTAATTATCAATTGTATTTATTAGTAAGTATAAACTGTAAGAGTAGGCCAGCAGAGCAGCCAGCAGCTTGGCAGGGCAGAGGGCAGCATGGCAGGGTATCAGCCAACAAGCCTGGCCCACCTTAACCAGTGGCCTGATTTATCCTGGGGAAAGAGCCCCAGACCAAGGGTGGCCTACATCATCTGTAACCTAAACTCTGTTAAGTAATATAAGTTGTTATATTAGGCTGGTAGAATTACCGGCAACTTGGCAGGAGATCCACCAGAGTTCAACCGGAATCTAGGAGTCTGACAGCCCTGAATTGCTTGGATTGACAGCCTAGAAGCTGCCATGGTCCTTTCCCCAATAATTAAATACACCAAGACTTTTAATGTTTCAATGCTTAACCCTTAGCTGGGCAGACTTTCAATTAGCTACTCTAAGTTAACCCAGATCACCTAATTTCAAACTGCCATATGCCTGTGATTACCTTTCAGCATTCTCAAACATGTCTATCTACTTCCATGTCTCCTGGTGGAATGAGCTAATTCTCTGTGTAAAACACAGGATTCCTGTTCTAATCTCAGGAAGTCCTGCCTTCCTATACTTTTTCTGCCCAGCTAATTGGCTATCAGCGACTTTTATTAACCAATCAAGAGAATGCCTGAGAAGGGGCGGTAACCAGATCTCAGCATTGAAATCAGCCTATCAGAAGCAATGTTATTAGACCTTTCCCAACAATGGTTCTCGACAGGTACATACTAAAATGATTTAACATGCAACTGAAACAATTAGAGGAAAATCTCTACCTTTCCAGCTGTTATGAGCCCCTTGGTTATAACAGTCCTACCCCTAAGAAGGGAGTATTATTTCAGGAAACAAGATGATGTACCACATTCCAGGAAAGATACAGGCCCCTGTCAATATGGGAAAGAATCCATCTCTTCTTAAAGATTTCCCCTGTGGGCAGTGGCCACTGTGAATAAACCTATGGATAAAAATAAAACACTTGGTACAATTTACAAAGGCATATGGCTCATGTCCACTCCTTCAGCCTTACCTTACACCCCTTTTCTTTGTTCTGTTTCAATCTAGTCTCATGACTCCTTCTTTTCTTCCTTCAAGCCTTCATCGCCTTAGGTTTTCTCTACCGTCTCTGCCAAAGTCATCTCCTCTTGTCTTATTAGTATAGCATTCCTTTTCCCTGCAGTTTTTGGCTTAAATGTTGTGTTCTTCAGGAAAGTGTTCCCAGAGCCCAAATAGTGTCATTGCCACTAATCTCCACCATTCCTGGAGGGAGCTACAACATCTGTGCTTCTCATTGCTGAATCTTGAGAAGCCAATTCAGTGTTTGGACTTCAAATATCAATTGAATTTAGTAAATAAATAGAAGGATGGGTGAAAGTCTAATAGAACCAAAATTCAATGATTTTCATTCTTTTAAATCTGGAAGGCCTGACTTTGTTGGTGGAAGCTGCTCAAACTGTCCATCCTTAGAATTCTCAGAGTCTTATAACTCACCAGATGAACAGGAAAACTAGAGCACTGGGCGTTCTACTGTGTTGAGCCCACTGTCACTTCCCTTGAGGCTTCTTTCATTCCCCCGCCTCTTGGTTTTGATATCTGCTGCTTGCCACCAGATTGGAGCCACTGTTCTGATACTGGCTTCATCTTGATCCATGATCTTTGGTTATTGATGTCACTTACTCTTTGTCTCATTGTACCCGTTTCTATTAGTTAAAGCCTCTCTGGCCATCACACTAGACCTGCCTGGGTTGGGGGATCAGTCCCCAAATCCTACCAGCTCACTCTGGCCCATGCACAGAGAACTGAAATGCAGTCTGTCCACCCACTGTCCTTCCCCTGTTATGAGCCTGTTCATCTAATTCCTCAAAGATGTCACAGTCATCTTGCTTCCTACATGAGAAACTGAGAAGCTAGGAAGTTGTAATTAAGAAACATTTTCTCAAATTTTCCAAAATCTCTTTTGCAAAGTTCATTTTGGGACAAGTCAATGTTTGTGATATCCTGTGGGTGTATTGCAAGGCGTGGCTGAAATCAGACTGCTTGTGGTCAGCAGAATGTGCCTGATGAGGTTGAGTCTTCAGATCTGTGGTATTTGTATTACTAAACTTCACATCTGTCTGTCCAGAGCACTTCTGTCATGTATAAATCTGCAAATCCTGGATAAACAATTAATGGAAACAAAATAATTTACCCATTTCTGATTTTTAAACCATTTAAATAGCATAGTTTTTATCTCTGAAATAGTTTTATTTACAAAAATCTAGGTGCAAGAAACATTAATTGCAGAAATAAGAGAATAAAACAAACACAAAGAAGCAAGAAAATCCACTTAATTTCTACTGTTGACTTTTGAGATGACATTGGGTATTGCGCGCACACACAATTTATATAAATTTGTAATATACTGTACATAAATTCTTTTTGTACTTACTTTCCATGAGGTAAAATATCAAATGTCCATCTACAGGAATAAGAATAACTTTGTAAAAGTATTCATGGTTATACCATAGCATGCCTTATGCAAGCACCATGATTTATTTAGCCTAGCAGACAGCTAAGGAATTAGCAGTTTTTCTTCATCATAGTGAATTCTGTTTATCCATACATTCACATTGAAATATCTACTTTCCTTCTTTACTTCTTTTCACTCGAAATAGCCTATTCATTAATGATATATAATATGTTGGTTACATTTAATTAATTGTTTCATATTTCATTTAAATATTTATGAAGTGCACTTGCATATGTGTGTGCATGTGTGTGTGTGTGCGTGCGTGTGTGTGTGTGTGTGTGTGTGTGTGTGTGTATTCCAAGTGACTCAAATATACTTGACATTGTACTAGACACAGGGGACCCAGAAGGGAACAAACAATATCCTGAAAAACATGCTTGGCTTGCTATGGCATAGATAGAAGTAACAGGTGTTGATATGGCCCCAGGGAAAGTGAAGGGAGTTGGACTGTTGCATCACAGCCGTCCATGCTCCCTGCAAGTCTCCATTTTGTGAATCAGTGATCTGGAAACCACATTAACACGCAGATGATATTCCCACAATGATGGAAGTCATGCCCACCTCTTCGCAACCCACTATATCACCTCTGCCACAGCTCACACTCACTCTGACTTTCTGTTCAAGGCAAATAGTTCTTCCAGAGATAGGTGATCTGGGTGGTGTCAGCCTGTAGACTCTCATTCACAACCAACGATTTTACCCTGTTCTGAGCCCTGAGCATGTGTATGGGTGTATGTGAGCCCTAAGGTGAAACCTCATAAATTGAAGGTAGTGTCACAGAACACACCTCAGGGACACTGGAGAGAGGGCGTGCTTTAGCTGTCTCTTTTTACAGAAAAGAAAAGTAGGAATCAGAGACGTGTTCACAAAAAGTAGATCCCCAGTTCCCAACTCATCATGGGCTCCTTCCCACCTCACTCCTATGCTCTCACGCAGGAGACCTTTGCTGGGCTCGCAGTGTGATGGTATTAGATTATGCTTTTGCTGGGCTCCAAGACCACAGTCTCAGACATCTCAAAAATAAACTCAGACCATTATAAACACACTGGACATGAATGCTTTGTGCCAAGAGATTCTCACCTTCAAAGTGTGAGTCCTCCCAGGGTTGGGGAGATCCCCACCCTGTCACTAAAGAACTTGTTGCATAGGCACCAGAGCCTGAGTTAGGTTGCCCAGAAACATATAAAAGTCAGACCCAGAGGTCACATCTGTGTCCTGTGCTGGGGGAGAGGGGCCTGGAGATAGGAGGGTCCCTAGAGACAACCATCTAGCTAGTGAACCAAATCAGAGACGCCATCTCAAACTATGAAGTGGAGGGGCTTTGAAGATCACTGAGAAGTCAAATCACTCACCACACAAACACAAGAACCTGAGTTAGGATCTCTAGAATCCATGAAATGCCAGTGGACATGGACACTCACCTATAATTCCAGCCCTTGGAAGTCAGAGACAAGCTGACTTGCCCAATGACCGTATCAGGGAGCTCTAGATTTTATTGATAGACTCTGCCTCAATGAATACAATGGAGAACTATCCAGATACTGCCAACATCAGTCTTAGGCCTACACACACACACACACACACACACACACACACACACACACACACACAAACATACACACAAAACGCTCACATGAACATACATACATACATGCACACATACAACATACACATGAACATGACAGAGAGATTATTAAGGTAGAGAGAGAATGAGAAGGATACTCAATGCAGATTCATGTCCTCCAAATATACACATACATATACATGCACAGCCACAAACAAATACAAAATGCTTAAGTACGTTCCTCCTCCCCTAGGGTGACAGCTCATCTCCTAGAATTAGAAGGTCTGGAACTTTGAATTTGAGCTCCTTATATTCTATGATGATTTCAACCTCCCTGCCTTCTATAGCTTATTCCCACTTCATGCCTTCAAGGGCCGTCTGCATAAACAACCTCAAGTTTATGTGCCTAGTTCCTGCTTCCCTTTTGGACTCCCACTCAGCATCTTACATAACTAACAGCCATCTGACTGCTTTATGATCCAAAATGGAATTTATGAGTCCCCGCCCTAACCTCACGGTCATCCCTATCTCCTTAATGTCAAGCTTACCCCTACCAATCCTGCTGATTTCTCATCTCATAAGATGGCTTCCCTTCTTCTGCCACTCTGGTTCAAGTCACCGTTGCTCCTCATATACTTTATTAGAAAAGCCGCTGTTGGCTCCCACCCTTAGTCTCCCAGCCTATTAGGTCTATTCATAATACAGCAGTCAGTGATGTTGCCTGACTCCTGTCGAATAGTATCATTTGTCTCCTAAAACCCTCTTACCCCTTTTGGTCTCACTGAGTAAAGGGCAGGGCTGGGACAGAAGCCTAGAAGACCTGGTGGCTTTTGCTCTGAGAATGCATCCTGAACTCTCTCTCTCTCTTGTTCTCTGCACTCTGAGCTACCTGGCCCCTTTAAACTGCTTCAAAAATGTCAGACGTTTTCTAGCCACAGGACCTTTGCACTTAACTTTTTTGCTGCTAGAAATGCTTCTCCAAATCTACAAGGTTTTCACTGCCCCAAGGTCTTTGCTCAAGCATCCTTTGTAATGACTCTGCTTAGAGATGCAGTCCCTTCCTCACTCTCAAGGCTCCCAACACGTGTCTCCATTGCCTTGGTTTCCCATTGCCATCTGATATTATATATATATATATAACCTATATGCCCTGGTGTTTAACTCTCTATTTCTACAAACTAAAATGAAGACTATGTAAAAAGAGGAATTTTACCACATTGTTTATTCAGTATCTTCACCTTCTAGGATACCACTTATTTTAAAAATATTTGTTAAATAAACTAATGTCCATAATTTTCATATCAGTAACTTATCTAAAACTTAAACCGTTAGATAAAAATGAAAAGCAATGAGAGCAATTCATAGTCCTGTGGACTTCACTCAGGGTTGACATCTGGCTCTAAAATGTTCCTGGCGGGCATCAGGAATAATAGTTACCACAGCAACAAGATGATATGTTGAGTCAGAGACTCCAGGTATGGACAGTGGACACTAGGTATGCTTGCAGGCAAGAAGTGTAGGTTTCTCCTGGCCTCAAAGTGAGACAAATTGGCAAAAGAAATTTATATACTGCCTGAAAAAGGTTTCCTGAAGAAAATAATGAAAAAAGTTCAGCAGCCAAAAGTTAACCCTACATGTTTCTGTCTGTTATACCCCTCTTCCCATTTGTTTAGTGAACTTGGCTTACGGTACTGGCCTGATGCAGTCCTCTACAGAATGTGGCTAGCCTATCCCTTAAATGGCTGCATACCCATCCTTTCTCTCTAGCCCCTTCCCAGAATTCCCTGCTAAGGGAAAGTATTAACTAGGAGGCAAAAATGAATCTGGGGGGTTGGACTGCTGATGTTATACACCATGGTATGTAAGGTTTCTCCCAAGACTGGTGGTTTTTAATGGTTTGTGATTACCAAGTTCCACCACAACCCCCTCTGTATAAGAGTTCCTTCACATGAACAACTAAAAGATGTCTTAAGCCTAGCATATTCAAAGCTGAACTGATCTTTTCCTGCTAAGCTAGATCTTCCCACAGTCTTCCCATCTTAGCAGATTCATAGCTTTTTTGTTGTAGCTACTCAGGCCTAAAGCCTTGGAGTCACCCTTGACCCATGGTACATTCATACCCCATCACCAATTTGTTAGAGTGTCATCAAAAACACAATGGAATGGAATCAACGTTTTGCCTCCCAGCTGCCCCCACTATGGTTCATCCCCCATCTGCGATCTTTTGTCCAGGATAGTCCCCGTGCTTCTAGCTCTACTCCACAGAGCAGGCTGAACATGGCTCCCAAATATCCATTTAAGTTCTAACTCCCAGTAATATGATTGTGACCTTATTAGAGCCTTTGCAGACTGAGAAAAGCAAGACAAAATAATATGGGATTCAATCAAAGCTAGATCCAATACCTGGTACTCTTACAATAGAAGTGGACAGAAAGCAAGAATGAGGCACATGATAAGAGGCCACGTGAAGGTGGGGCAGAGACTGGAGGACATAGCTACAAGCCTGTGATGCCAAGGATTGCCAAAACTATCAGGATCTCAAAAGTAGGAAGGAAAGATTCTCTGTAGAGCTCCCAGAAGAGGTGTTGGCTTGCAATGACCCAAATTTGGACTGGGGTGAACAAATGTCTTGTTTGAAGCAAAAGATGTGCTGTACTTTATTATAGAAAACCTAGGGAATGAATACACCACAGTCTGTTCTCCACTTGCAACCTCAGGAGCCCTCTACAAGTCAGTCAGTTATACCACACAGCCTCTCAAACATCTCCATGACTTTCTTCTTCCAGATAAAAAGTCAAATGCCAAGCAGTAACAGCTGTGACCTCCTCACCGATGGTCTGCAGTCACACTGGCCCCTTCCTCCCACCTCACTCACCCCTGCTTTGGAGCATTTATACCAATAGTCTCATTGCCTAGACCTTTCTTTATCTGATCTTTGCATAGATGGAGTCTCACAAGTTCAATTATGTCTTTACCTAAGTGTAAACCTGTTACCAAGATGCCTCCCTCCTTTAAACCATGCACCTCCTGTCAGTTGCAAAGCTCCAGGCTCAGTATATCCTGCCCTCCTTTGTTTCTCTCCAAAGCTTCCGTCCTTTCTAATGAATCCCATTATCATGTCTGTGTTATATTGCCATCTCTAAACACTAATTTTTAGGTTAACTACAAACATTCTTTACTTTTCAAGTCATTGGGAATTATAAAAGTGGTTGAATAAAAACACACCCAGATAGAGATTAAGAGCACATATTGCTCTTGCAGAGCACTCATGTTCAGTTCCCAGTCACTTACATAGGGTGACTCTCAGCCTGCAACTCCAGCTCCAGAGAATGGGCTGCCCTCTTCTGGCCTCCTCAAGCATAGCACTCACATGTACAAGCCCCACCCCCACCCCCACAATTAATAATAAAAATAAAATCTAAAAAAACTAAAGCCAAAAGAAATTGAAATAACTGGATTAGGAAGTGGGCTTAGCTAGTAATGTGCTTGCTGTACATGAATAAGGACTTGACTTTGATCCCCAGCACCCATATAAAAAACAGGCACAGTAGCACATTCCTATAATCCCAGCACTAGGGAAGCAGAAGCAAGAGGATCCCTGGGGATAGTGGGCCAGTTAGTTTAGCCAAATTTGTGAGCTTCAGATTTAATGAGAGATATTGTCTGAAAAACCAAGGTACAGAAAGATTGAGGAAGGCACCCAACCCTGACCTATGTCCATCACAGATGTGCCTGAACGCACACACGCAAACACACACACTCACACATACACTTACACATACACACTCACACACACATGCAAACACACACACTCACACACACATTCATACACTCACACACACATCCAAACACACACACACACTCACACACATACTCACACATACACTTACACATACACATACACACTCACACACACACTCACACATACACTTATACATACACACACTCACACACACTCAAACACACACTCACACACTCAAACACATA
>CAJQZJ010033222.1:2454584-2469280 GCA_907164525.1 Lophiomys imhausi | reverse complement strand
AACACATACTCACACACACACTCACACATACACTTACACATACACACACACTCATACACTCACACACACACACACAGTCACTCACACACACACATACACACTCACACACACATGAGAGAGAGGCAGATAGAGACAGAAACAGAGAGAGATAGACACAAAGAGAGAGAAATGAAAGTAACTAAAAGAGGAAGACAAAGTTATCTTGCCTGGTCATAGATAAAGTTGCTTTGGTTAATAGAGTATTTCCATGTCTACCACATGTATATGAGCATATACACTAAAATAAAGTCCATGTTAAAGCTGAGAAGTCGAAAAAGAACATAGACCAATATAGATGAAATTCAAGCTCACTCAGAGCTACTTCCCTCTGTATGTGCATCTAAGTCTTGCCAGTGAGATGTAGCACCCTCCAAGAACTCATCTGAATTCAATCTCTGAAAGAGCATTGCTTTAATTCCTGTAGCACTCTTGAGAGTTCCTCTACATTTCTGATGTTATCACAAGAGGGAACAAATGTGGAACACATCTCCTCATACTTAAAATGTCTTCAGTCTGAGTAGTTGTCTGACATCAACTTCAATGGAAAGAGTGTGACAGCTAGGAGGTGGTAAAAATAAACCCAACAGGGTGGAAAGAAATCCGCAGGGGAAGAAATACATCCTTCAGATGTCAGAATTTGGATAGGAGCAAAAAAACAAACTTCAAGTACAAATTAATGCTCATGCCCCTCTTTCCTGGGAGGCTACCTGCCGTCACTCTCGCTCAGGCCCTTGCCGCAACTTTCTCATTAGTAGTAAGCAATCATATCATACACATGCACTCCATATGTGAGGGGACAATCAGATACAGGTAAACTCTATATCTACCTATAAAGCTTCCCTGAGCACAAGAAGCCCACGCCTGCCTCAAAAGCATGTTATAAAGAAGGTCCATAAGGGTGACACTATTCCACTCAGTGCTGTCTTCCACCTTTACAACAGGGCCCTGCATGTGGTAAGCACTGTTAAGGACTTGATGAACAAATGAACAGTGTTCTCGACTGTAAACACTTCTAAAGGGAAACACTTTCACCTGGCTCCTCATGAAACTCCTCTACACTCCACTGAAGACATAACTTCTAATTATCTAATATATATTTACTAATGACTATAGGTACTTATAACAAATATAAACACTTATTACCTAACTACTAGTCCTAAGAAAGACTATAATCCTTTTTACCTAACAACTAAACCTATTAATAACTATAACAACTATTATCTAACAACTAATCCCAATCTTTTAGAAGGATACAGTCTCTGGGGCAGGTCCTCAGTCGTCAGGAACACCTCCGGGTAGATCCTTTAAAGCACTTAGTCAACAGTCTTTCTTCAGGAATATCTCAGACATAGGTCGTTTAGGGTAAATTGGCTATGGCAGCTTCAATTTAAATGAGGCTTGAGGCTTTCTTCTCTCTGGAATGCTTCAGCTGTCCATAAGCCAACTTTTTCAGTTTGTATTAGCCACTCAGCCATTCTGCCTACATCTTTGGGGCTGGCCACAGTTCTATTCAGGCCACTGTTTGAACTTGTTGAACCCCTCTAGGCAAATCTGTGCCACAGAGTTTAGTCCTTGGCCTTTTGCTGCTTTGCTGAGGCCTTCTCTGCTCACCAGCTTCTTTCTACCTCAGGGAGAGCTGGCCATACTTTTTCAGCTTTGTTTGAGATCAGCTTTTCAGTCCACCAGCATTTTCTCCATCAGATGGTACAAGCCACCTTGGATCTCGTAGTCTCTTGCATGGATACTCTTGGGCTCTGCCCACATTGTCCTTAAATAGGTTCTCTCCTTGTTTCACCCTGTTTTAGGCTAATCTGGGTTCCGTCCACTTTGTAAGGCTGTTAGTAGCTGAAAACAATGCCAGGCCATAAACCTTGTTTTTTAGTCCATATGCTGCCATGCCAAATGCCCATAGGTGCCATGCTGATCTTTTCATCTCAGAGGAATAGTTCTGATAATATAATGGACTCTAAGGTCTGCTCTAACAGCTGAGGAAAGGGGGAAAATATTAATTCAGTACAAATATAGCAACCATAGTGTATAATACAGAATGGTAGAATAATAATATGGTAGACTATTTGCCCAGTTAATCATCTCGATGGCCCTCAGACAACATGTAAAAGTGGCCCTATTGGCCTGGTAACTTTGCACAAATGATTTTGCCTTTTCTGTGTATCCAACTTGAAGTTTGTCTGTCTGTTAACAAACCTTTAAAAGATGTCATGCAAGCTGTCAGAACACCATCGCAGCCATTTTCCCTCACTTTAACCTGAAAGGTTTGATAAACTTCTAATTTCTTGGCAACATGAAGTATAAACAACTCATCAGGATCCCAAAATCCTTGAAATCTATTCTAAACTCCCTGATGGTAGCTCATCTCCTGACACTGCCCTTTACCCTTTACCCCAACTCTCCCACAACCCCATGCCCACATAAATATTTTACATACTTAGAATATATATTCTAAATATATATACATATATAGAATACATAGCATATATATTTATATATACTATATAATACATATATATGTATATCTTAGGATATATTTTGGATATTAAGATAGATCATTTGTGTATTTGTCCTTGGTCATACATTTTCTTCTGCTAACAATGCCTTCCATGTGTGTTCTACCTCTAGGACTCAACAGTTCAGTTTCACTATCTTTCTTTATATATAGCACTGCCGATATGCTCCAATCTGTTCTTGCACCTTACACAGCCAGGGACAAGCTAAGACAAGCTGGCATCATGGTGTAATCCTTCATCTAGGTTCCTAAAGTAATTTCATAAAACCACTAACATCATACATAGTCTACAATGTAAGGTGACCACCAATAGCACTCCATTCCTGCAAGTGCTTGCCATTCCTTTGGTGTGTTTATCATTCCTTAATTTTTAACTGACTTTGTGACTTTAATGGATGTCAGTTTTATGAATACTCTTCTTGTTCTGGATCTTTACAAGAACAATCAAAGAGCTGTATGATTCTAGATATTCCTACTGAGACACCAGACATTAGTAAAGCAAACTTGACCATTCTAGCTTCTGATTAAGTGAAGCCATATGAGCAATACCATGTGGTATAGAACCACCCAGATAACTGGCAATCATTGTTTCATGGCACTAAGTTATTTTGAGAGCTATTTCTCAGCAATAGATAACAAACACTCAACATGTATTATACTTACAAGTGTAGTTCCTTGTTTGTAACAACATTATGTAGAGCTAATAATGCTTGGCTTCCATTGTTAGTTCAAGAGGTCCTTGGCTTCTACTTTGATGTCTTGAGTCCCCTCCCTCCCCCTGTACTCCTTTTGGAGTGCAGCAAACATGCTAGAAGAAAATAAGCTTCTTGGACAGACTATGAGTGGATACTCTAGCCTGCAACCAAGACCCATAGATTATTTTAACCTAGAAACCAAACATAGGGCAGGGGAAACGTTAGGTATTCCCAACGGAGAGAAGATATACCAACTCCTAAGAAGCCCTGTCTGAATTCCTGAAATCAGAATCTAAAAGCAAAGCAGACTGTCATTTATATCACAACAACTAGGGTAGTTTGATATTCATGAATAAATAACTAGAATGCTTCCCAGTGGGACAGGCTTACTTATAATTGTATCCCAGTTTGTTGCATGATTCCTGAGCTGTGAAGAAGACACTCTTCAAATACATATTTGGGTAAGCTTTAACTTCTAGTTTTCTGTGTGTTTGTTTATTATATATAACCTTGGACACTTTCACATTTAATCTAGAAATCACATAGGGAAAGAGTGTGCAGTCTGTCTGTCGTGCTGTTTTCACAATTTGTACAAAGTCAAACGTTTCCCTTTTTTTCTTCATTGTATGAAATCCTGTGAAAGAAACTGGACCCAGAAAACTAAAATGGAATAAAATAAAAGAAAGAATTCAGTAAATTAAAAGTCAGTCCAATTCAGTTAAATATGGGTCATTTGTTCCCTTTTCCAAATTGTTCATCTTGTGCTCCCCTGTTCCGTTTTATAGAAGGGAAAATATTTCTAAATGTCCTGTATGATCATGGCTTTTCTTTCTCCTACCAAATCAAAATTAATACCAAAACGCTGCTCAGCACAATTCTTCAGTTTCTCAACTCCATAAAACATCTATAACATTGAAAAGTACTTTTTAAAATATGTCCTAAAAGCCAATATATGGTAAATGCCTTTCCTTAGGAACCCACTAGTTTTTCCAGCTTTTTCAGGAAATGAGATACTCAGGTGAATTTTCCAGATAACCTCCTCCTCCTCAGAGGATGTAAAAAGTCTATAAATCCTCTACCATGTGGAGTCAGCCACCCCTGAGTACCTTAACTGAACGAATATGGCCTGAACAACCTTGTAGCATCAGTAAATCAGAGGCTTAGAAGCTTACAGTCTTAAGTTGCTTCCATAAAGGCTAACGGTTTCATACACAGACCTGAGAGCTCACTGGAGCAAACCCCACTGAGAATATATCCATGGAAAGTAGTTCAGGTTTATTAAACTCCCTCCTTTAACATCATTTCTTTAGAAATGAGGATTGTGTAGGACTGGTCCCATGGGCCAAGGCTGCAAGTTCATTGCAGTTCTTGACAGCCTGACTGTGGGATAGAGATGTCAAGGTTCTGTGGCCATGTTGATCCAGACAATAGTTAAAGTGCTGCCTCAGACTTCCTGATATTCATGAAAAGGTTCTTCCATGTGAAGATTTGATGTGTTTTTTTTCACCATGATTCTGTTACCCAGATTCTTGTTGATAACATTAAGCACTTGGCTCTCAACTTGATACTACTTCATTTTTTTTTTTATCTGCATATCTACCTGTGAAACAACTATTAGGTACTGTATGCTGGCCCCAGACAAATGAGCAACTCAAGTCTTCTCACTATAGAAAACTTGTCTATTAATGATGGAATACAAGCAAAGTTTTCCAGGGGCATAGGGTTATTTGCTTCCATACTGCCTGTTGATCCTTTCAAATACTACTGCAAACTTGAGTTGTTGTGTCAAAGAACCTGTGGCCAACAGAATCACAGATCTTAAGGAAACTAAACTAGCAATAACTACTCCATGAAGCATGATTGCTAGTGACTGGTCTTTTCTGGTCAAATATGTCCCTAAACACAAGAAGGAAAGAGGATTGTAACTTACCTGAAGGGTTCAAAAAGGCAAATCTTTGGTAGAGCCTCCATATAATTGGCATTTTCAATGGCAGCTGGTGACTATTGTTAGTCATAAGGACATTTTTACTATTTGATTATTTGTGCCTTTCTTGCTGTTTGCTGTCTCTGAGGCTGTGCTTATAGTGAGGCAAACAGTGACATGTGTAACCAGCTCACATTTTATAGTTAGATAGTCATTGAGGCAACTCTTAACTCATTCCCTTAGTAGCTTTGTGTCCTTGGGAAAGTAACTTGGCCTTTAAAAAATTAAACAAGTTAATTTACATTTTTATTTTAATAACTAAATGGTGGTTTTCATTCCAACATTTTCATACATCATGCATTCTACTCACATCCCCCCATCTCTTGCTTCTTTCTTCTTCCTGCCAGTCTGCTTCTTTCTCCCAAGAAGTCTCTCTTCTACTTTCCTGTAAGATAAATAGAAAGATAATAGAAAGATAGATGATTGAGAGATGACAAATAGATAATGATAAAAGATAGATGGTTGGTAGATAGATAGATAGGTGGATGGATGGATGGATGGGTTGGTGGGTGGATGGATAGATAGACAGATAGACAGACAGATAGATATCTAATATATACAATTTAATTTTTGAAAGTGACAGAAATCTTGATATTTATGTTTCTAAGTCTGCAAATGATATGATTTTATTTTTCTTTTTGGATGGCTAAAACCACATTTTCTTTATTCATCCATCTATTGAAAGGCATTCTAGGCTGATTCTATAAACTGGCTGTTCTGCATAGTGCTGCAGGTGTCTGTGGCATATGCTCATTTCAAATTCTTCATGTGTATCTAATACTGAGAACTGTACCCTCTGAGCACGGCATGGCCATTGCCAGTTTGAAATCAGTGTGGCTGTGATTACCTATGGGAGTCTCACAAGATTGGAGCCACTAATATCCCATTGTGGAAGCAGGGAAGGGCTGAGACTCAAGAGGAGGGCTCCATAGGACATCTATGAGATTACTTAAAAGTCTCTTTCCCTCTCCGACGATCTGTAGGTGATCAACAGTTCTTGGTGGGGGCAACTTTTCAATGGTGTGACTACCTGCAAATCACTCATGCTACTGTATATAATCCTTAATACAAACTCATGTAGCTACTGCAATTGAACTTACTGGTTCACCAAGCTAAATTTGGGTGAAATAATTTCTTAGTGTTCTATTTGAGGTAAATAAGTTTTTGTTCATACTACTCCAAGGGGGGGAAAATCACACATCAGACTAGGAATTGTATAGCTGGGTCATATAGTAGTTCTCCATTTATTTATTTATTTAGGAACATCTGTACCAATTTTCTCAGAGGCTGTACTAATTTAAATACCTGCAGCATATGTAAAAATGTTTCATTTTACTGAATCCAGTGTTGGAAATATCCAAATTGAGAGATATTCTACAAATTGCTTGGCCAGTCACTACCCAAACTGTCAACACACCAAAAATAAGAAAAGCCCAGAAAACAACCAGAGCCAAGAAGAACCTAAGGAGACATGACAACCAAATGACTAGATGCAATACAGCATTTTGAATGTAATTCTGAATCAAAAAAGGAATATGGGGGGAAACTAAAGAAGTGTAAATAATCTACGGACATTATTTAATAATAATCTTTCAGTATCAGCTAATTGATTGTAACAATGTACTGGACCAATGGAAGATGTAACTAGTTGATAAAAATGAGACTGGGGGATCTAAAAATCTTATAAAATCATTGTAATTTTTCTGCAACTCTAAGACTATTCTAAGATAGTTGGTTTTTCAAAATTAAGTCACAAACATAAAGGCTTGGTGAGGAAGGGTGACATGGCTATCCTTATAGTCTCACTGTCCTGGAAACAAGGGCTTTTACCTCCAAGTGTGTTCCCAGCACTCAAAGCTGCTGAGCACTTCAAAGTGGCTCAGAGCAGCACACACATACAGACCACATGCAAATATTTTTTAAAAACCTGTGAACATAATCATTCCCCTTGTACATTTATTTTCAAATCATTCATCTTGCAAGACGAAATGGTTTGGATTTGTCTAAGAAGAAAAATCCAGCAGAAACATAACAAAAGCTCATTATGGACAATAAGAAGTTTGTTAGTTGGGATTTTCTGGGGAAGACTGCTTCCTATACATTTATGAGCTGCTCAACCTGGCTGCTAAGCTAGCTTCCAGCTAAGAAAATGTGTGAACACATCAATAAAACTGTTCTAATAAGCCTTCCACAACCAAGTCCTAACTGCAGCTTAAAAATGGAACAAACACCAAGCACTAGGACTACTCATAAGATAGAAAAAGACTAGTCCCCACTAGTTGCAGGACATCACAATGTCTTCTCCCCAGCCCTCAAAGGAGAGAGTGCAATGCCCTGGAGTTTCTATAGGAATATGTTATCTGGAGATGTCAGCAGATACTAGCATTTCAGCATTTGTATACAAGGCTGAGCTTTGTGAGAGAAGCCTGGTAGGTAAGTGGGGCTCAATTTTGTCCTTTCTTTGTTAGTCTATTTGAGCTACTACAACAAAAGATCATAAACTGGATGTCCTACTGTTTCCAGTAGCTTACCATTGCTGTAAAACAAACAAATAAACAAACCCAAAATAATCAAGTTAAAAAGAGGGAAGGCTTATTTTGGTTAACACCTCAGAGGTAACGGTATATGACTCCGTGGCCCCCTCAGCCTCTGGATTTGCAACAAAGCAGAACGCCACAAGACAAAAATGTGATGAAGGAGCCTACTCACCCCCAACAGAGAGGAAGAGGAAGGGCTAAGATCCTAGTACCTCTGTCAAGGACACACCCTCAGTGACCTAACTTCTGACCACTAGACACCAAATCTGAAAGCTTTCATGAATTCCCAATAGTGTCATCAACTGGGGGTTGAGTCTTGAAAACATGAACTTTTGGGGAACATTCAAGACCCAAACCATGATACTTTTAAACAATAAAAATGTATTCTTGAGAGTGAGCCGGCTCATAAGGTAAAGGCATTTGTTGTCACAACTGGAAAACCTGAGTTCAAACCTCAGAATTCATGTGGTGAAAGCAACTCTTGCAGATAGTTCTCTGTCTTCTATATGTGTGCCATAGCATGTACACCCACAGAAAGACAGACAGACACAAACACACACACACACACACACACACACACACATACACTCAAACACACACACACAAAATAGAAAAATAATAAATGTTAAATTCGTTTAAATGTGTTCCACTGAGTTTTGCAAACTTAGGAGTCAATATCAAGGTATTGATACATTTGGTATCTGATGAGGGTCCATTTCATCTTTATTCACCTAAGTAGCAAATAGTGATCATTAATTTTAAAACATTATACAGGTAGAAGGGACATCTCCTTCTTGAAGACTTTTGGATTATTTTTGAAGGTTCTGGTGACTTTCCTTCAGCCCAACTACTTGAAAAGTATCATTCAATCAGTACATTGGTTAAACTCATTTCCACCATTTATCAATTGTGTGATTGCCAACAGTATATATAAGCCATTGACTTTCTCATACATACCTTTTAAGTCCTCTCCTTACTACTCTGACTTCTGGGAATATATGAAACACTGAATGAGTGGTCTTACCATGAACTCACATAAAAAGTCTTGTGAACTGAAAATGTTATATTATCCAGCATATCCTCACTTATCTATAGATAGGCTGCCTGGAAATGCTGAGTATTTCTGTGGATTCTATCTACACCACTTCACCTTGTCCACACAATGAGTTTATCTTAGCCTTTTCTTGGGTATATGCAGGGCCATATGTTATTCAGGGCTTTGCTCTGAGTCTCACTTTGGCAAAACCAGGTCCATTAGTTCACTGCATCTCCACAACATTTTTACAGAAAGATATGTTCTACATGGCCTGGATGTTTCTTTCATATCCACAGAAGGTCCCATCTGTTCTGTCTGATGTTGTTATTTGGCTTCTCAAGCCTCACCCATATGTACCAGAGGGTACATATCCATCCAGATATGTAGGGCCTTCCTATTTCCAATTTTCTTAGCATAAACTGGTACTAAATTTAAGAGTACTTATTTAAAGGGGTAGAGAAATAGCCAGCAAAAAGGAGAAGTTAAAGATTATGAGGGATATCATTGATACAGCCAAGTCTCAGAAGAGACAAGGGACTTTGGAGTCGCAATGCAGGTAATTCATCTTTGAGAAGTGGGTGGGGGGGGAAGAGAAGAGAAAGAATGGAGGGCATGTTATAGTATCCGTTTATTTTTAGTGGAAGAAAAAGGGACCCTGTTGTGTAACAGAGTCCTCCAAGATTGAAACATTCTCTCCTCCAGGGAATCTCCTTAAGATAAACAACTGGAAAAAAAAAAAAGACAAAGCAACTCAAAATCGCTTCAGGAAGTCCCTGAAACTGACCAGATTCACTAGGCTCCTCCCTCCTAGAGTAAACAAGCCAAGCTGCTGAAAGTCTCCTGCAGATAAGCCAAGCTACAAAGAAGACTCTCAGGGCAGACTAGGTGCCTGTTTAGATCAACCAAGTCCCTTAGAAAGGACACTATCCAATCCACTGAGCTGCCTGTTGGCTGTCCAGTGTGTTCCGCGTCCCCAGCTTTGTGAGCTGTCACCCAAGCTGGGGTGGCTTTTGATGATGCAGATGTCTTTGAGTTGTTTCTGCTTTCTGCTCCTGTAAGTGACCTCTAACACATATTTGTGAAGACAACCCCAATAAAACCCACTTGGTCAGCAAGTTGGACTTTGGTAGTACATGTACTTTGGTCTGTCATGGTCTCTCTATCTGAGGTAAGTAGATGTGTGTGTTACATCTCCCCAGGAAAAGCTTTGTCACCCAACGGATCCTTCTGAACCTGCTTGTGGTCAAAAAATCATAGAGAAAGTTACATAGCAGCTGTTGAGGAGAATGGAAGAAAGAACTACCTGGGGCTAAGAGTTAAGGTGATGACCATAACTAGAAGTCTTCCTGGAGCTGCCTACAATTACCATGACCTTGCTATGCAACTTTAGCCA
The DNA here is from genome assembly GCA_907164525.1 of Lophiomys imhausi. Lineage (NCBI taxonomy): Eukaryota > Metazoa > Chordata > Mammalia > Rodentia > Muridae > Lophiomys > Lophiomys imhausi. The sequence goes on along the minus strand of CAJQZJ010033222.1, from coordinate 2,459,072 downwards.
CTTGTAGAGGCATTATATTGTCATTTAAATCTGAAATAGTCTAAGTTTAATAGTTTGTGCCTGAAAGGTTAAGCCCCAGTTCTCTAAACAGTGGTGCAACTTTCTCTAATAGACAGTATCCTAGAATAGCTTTCCACCGCAGAACTGTGAAATCACCTCTGCCTGATTTAAAGTGAAGGAGACATAAGGTACTAAAAGGAAAAAGTTTCACATTTTCATAACATTTTTTCATTATGGGCATTATTCTGGTGTGTAGCCAAGTACCAATCAGTTCCGGGTAGTGCCTACATTCCAAACCAACTCTGCAAGAATATATTAGACTATGAACAATAAACTATTGTAATATTCCTTTGTCTCAACATCAGACCTTAAAGAATAGCACATCACTTATTCTGTTGATTATTTTCTCATGAACCTGGAGTGTTTGATTTATGCTTGAATATTTCCACATCGAAAAATATTCCAGTGTGTTATAATCAAGTTTTAATCTTCTAACAGAATGATACAGGGGAAATACTTAATCCATCAAAATAACTCCAAACCATGTGCTTTTCCAATCACATCAACCCCCCCCCCCAAATGGCATATAGTTTCCATCATGTTTGGATTGTAAACGGCTTTGCAATTTACGGCCACTGGCTTATTTCCAGTTCCCCAAGCTGTCCATGCTGTACTAATGCCATTCTGCAAACGTTCCCTGGCAGGATTTCACAGAGGTATCCCTGGGTTCAGATTAGTAGGAGTAACCAATAAACTTACTAAGTAATAGAAATCAGTCTTAAACTCTAGTCCCAAGTGCCTTGACAATTCATCATAATTCTAGCTATGAGTGGAAGGAGAAGCCTGATGGAAAAAGAAAAGAAAATCAACCAAGTAAGAGCTCACCTAGAGCCAGGTATTTTGCATATATTAATGCATTTAAATTCAGGAAATTATCACATGGAAAAAAAACAAGGCTCAGTTTCATAGCTTAAACACTCAGCCAGGGATTAGATTCCAAGTAGGTCATGAATCAGCATGTATTCATTGTTTATGGTGAGGAGTCTCATACAAACAATTTCTTTTAGACAATGTACTTTGACCACATCCAACCCGTCCACACTCTCTCCTTTTTTTCCCTCCACTTTCCCCACTTCTGTACATCTTATCTTCCTTCTCCCACTTTTCCTTTTGTGCTTCCACATTGCATGTATGTGGATGTAGCTTTAGGTAACCATATGTAGAATCTAGGCTCCATAAATCAGAGAAAATATGTGATACTTATGTTTCTGAGTCTCGGTTATTTAATTTACCATGATTATCTCTAGTTGAATCCATTTTCCAGCAAATGGCATAATTTTGTCCTTCTTGATAACTTGAGTCAAACGCCATTTTGTATGTGCACTGTATTTTTCTTTACTCATTCATTTATTGATGGACATCTAGTCTGGTGCCAAAATTAAACTGTTGTGACTAGTGCTGTAGTAACATGGATGTGCAACTATCTCTGTGGTATGTTGGCTTTGAGTCATTTGGGTATATAACCGAGAGTGGTAGAGTTGGAGCATGTGGTAGTTCTATTCTTAGTTTTCCGAGGAACTTCCATACTTATTTTTGTATTTGGCTGGACCAGTCTACATTCCTACTGTCAGTGGATATGTGTCCCTTTTCCACACACTCTGCAAGAATTTTTTGTTTCTCATTTTCTTAAAAATAGACATTTTGACTGAGATGAGATAGAATCTGAGTATAAACTAAACTGAATTTTCCATGATGGCTAAGAAGGCTGAACATTTTTCAACTGTTTATTGGCTGTTTATATTTCATCTTTTGAGAACTATTTGTTCATTAGCCTATTTATTAATTGTATTTTTAGTTGTCTATATTTGTTTTAGCTCTTTATATATTCTATATATTAATCTTCTATAATATACCTCATTAATTATTTAAAAACCAGAATAACTCCCAAAGCCTGTTCAACCAGATTTTCATTGGAAATTTAATCTCTTTCATATGCACTTATAAATTTCTCCAATGAATACACCAGTTAGGTGAACTTGATCTCCCAAGACAAAAAGGAAGCATGTATTTCCATGGACCTCATAAACATAGACATAAATAAGCTCTAATAATGTTCCATATTTAAATTCAATCCAAATATTGAACTTTGAAAATCAAACAGTACACTTTATAGTACATCAAATAACTAAAATTAAGGAAAATTATCAGAGTAAATTTTCCAACAAAGCTAGCTTTTTCCAATATAAGGAGAAATTTATTATTCATATTGTTGAGGACAACTGCCCTTGTCTCAGTTCTATCTTTAGAATGTGCATGCAGAAAATTGTTGAATATAAAATATGTACAGTGTATAATCCCCTAGCATCAATCATCTTTGAAGATAAAGAGTAAAATAACTCCTTCACAGATTCCTTTCTAGTAACTTATTTTAAGATATCTATATTTTAAGGAAATAGAAGCATTTGCTATTGAATGGGACAGCTTTCTCTCTAAATTATATTTTTCCTCAAATTATTTGTACTTTTCAACCATGAAAAATAAATGAAGCTTTGTGAATAAAGAACTTGAAAAAGGTCTTTACTTCTTAATGTATCCAAAGTCTCTAGAGATAAGTCTTCTTCCATTTTAATCTTATTTTTTATATCTTATCCTAGGGAAAATGCAAGAAAACATAGTTCCAGAAACGTTGCATGGTTAAGGGCATTGAGCCTTTGAGATAAACAAATCAAGGTCACCAGTGACGACTCATGCGAACTCTTAAGAGCTACCTAATGTCTGTGAGGCTCAAATGTTTTCATGTGTTAGAACTATCTACACAGAATCACTGTGTGAGGTGTGTCACATATCTGTGATCACATCTGTTACTGCCTGTCAGTCAACAATGGCCCTGATTACCTCTTAATTTTCAGTAGATAAAGATTATTCCTATGAAAATTTAGAATTTCTAGGAGACACAGCCATGTAAACATTTTAATGTCATTATCAACACTAAAGGATAGATTGAATACCCTTTATCCAAAATCACTGGACTAGAAATGTTTCAGGTTTTAGATGTTTTTTTTTCAGATTTTAGGATATTTGCAATATGCATAATGATATTGTCTGGGGTATGGGACCAAAGGTTAAGCATGAAATTCCTTTTTAAATATATTAGTAGCCTGAAGGTAATATTGCACATTTTTGGTTTGTCTACATTTAGATTATGACCACCTGTCACATGAGACCTTGAGGGGGGAGTTTTCCACTCACAGCAATGTGTTGATACTCAAAAAGTATCCAATTTGGGTATATTTGGGATTTTAATTTTTTGGTTAGGCATGGTCAACTCATGTCATGGCTTGGAAACAGCACTTGGAACCATCTTCAGGATTCCTCTCAACAATCTGAGACTATGAACAGCCTCCATCCATAGGATATGACCTCAGGACATCACAGACTTTAAATATTAGAAATTTCTCTGTTTTTATTCTATCTCATCACTTTCCTGCCAAATCATTGTCTTTCCTTTTATCAATCAACTAAATCACATTTACTGAGCACATATTGATACTTTTGAAAGTAGAAAAGTCATGTAACTTAGACCTGATGCTACAGGCTTTGGTATCCATGGGAGAGTCCAGAACTCTGCAAAGAAGCAGAGATTGTGGCTCAAGACAGGGGAGTAGTTAGTATGAAAGTGGAAGATATAAAGAAAGTCAAAGAACACAAATAACTGAAGGTGAAAAAAAAAAAACCAACAACAAATTCTTTACATCCCCTCCCTCCAGACTGACTGTCTCTACCTTTCATAGAATGTGCTCGGAGAGTCAGCAATTTATTTCACTTGGATCCTGGGAGACTGAAACTTAGGGAGTATGAGTAGAGATGTTCCAGACAACTTTCAGAGACAAGGGAGAATCAGAAAGGTTGCGCCTTAGCCCTCAACAAAATTGATAAGCACAACCAACGTTCCCTATCCCCACCATTCAGCATTCTCTCTCACTGCCAACTTCATATTCAGCCAGGCTAAACATACAAAGGGGGTCTGCTGCACCACATAAATAGTGTCAGATTCATTTGAAAATAGCTTATGATAGTTTTGATCTCACACCAAAACACCATTTTTAGTCATTAAACACCATAAACATATAGACTTCACACTGTCTGGAACATCTGTCTGTTCCACTTCAGATGGCTTTGTGTGTGCATTATAATCCTCTGACATACATGTTGGCAACCATTTGGTACCCCAGGCAAGCATCTGACAGCTCCTCTTTGTGTCCCCTGAGTGTCCACCTTCTGCAATAGCAGGTTCCACCAGAAGGGAAGAAGAGGAATGGGAGCTTGAGAAGAAGAGAAAGTGGCATCATTACAGTCAGGACCAGGAAGCCTTGGTGTGTACTCCTTTACAACATGATGTGGTTCTTGCTGGAAGCTTCTTTTTGAAAGATGTGTTTATTGAGTGTGTGTGTGTGTGTGTGTGTGTGTGTGTGTGTGTGTGTGTGTGTG
>CAJQZJ010033222.1:2388823-2454574 GCA_907164525.1 Lophiomys imhausi | reverse complement strand
TGTGTGTGTGTGTGTGTGTGTGTGTGTGTGTGTGTGTGTGTGTGTGTATGTGAAAGAGAGAAAGAGAGTTACATATGTATATGAGAACCAAAAAGGGCACTTGTAACAAGATTTTTGTTTATTACTTCAAGTTATATCTCCATCACAAGTCCCCTCTCTCCATCCCACCCTGTCCAATCCTCCCACCCTCTACCCCTTCTCCCACCTATCCTACTCCTCCAGAGTGGGTTGCCCCTACATATCAGCCTCCCTCAGTTCAACAGTCATATGAGGGCTAAGAGCTTCCTCTTGCACTGGGGCCTATATGGCAACTCTATTAGGACAAAGTGTCCCACTAACAGGTAACAAGGTCTATGTTCCTGTTCCTTTTGATGTGTTGGTTGTAAGATACTTATCCTGTACTACATGGCTAAAATCCAATTATAAGCAAATACATGCCCTGTGCATCTTTCTGAATATGGGTTAGCTCACTCAGGATGAGCTTTTCTAGTTCCATCCATTTGGCTGAAAATTGTATGATTTCATTGTTTCTGGTAGCTGATAGTATTCCATTGTGTAAATGTACCACAGTTTTTGTTTTGTTTTGTTTTTAATCCTTTCTTCGGTTGAGAGATATCTGGGTTTTTTCCAGTTACTATCTATTACAAATAAAGCTGCTATGAGCATAGATGAGGAGTTTTCCTTGTGGATTGGTGAGGAATCATTTGGATGTATACCCAAAAGTAGTATGGCTGGGTCTTGAGGTAGTGCTATTCCAAGTTTTCTCAGATATCACCAGATTGATTTCATTGTAGTTGTACAAGTTTGCACTTCCACCAGCAATGGAGGAGTGTTTCCCCTTCTCCACAGCCTCACCAGCACGTGCTGTCATTTGAGTTTTTTACCTTAGCCATTCTGACAGGTGTGAGATAGAATCTCAGGGTCATCTTGAGTTGCATTTCTCTGATGATCAAGGATGTTGAACATTTTTCTTCAAGTGTCTCTCAGCCATTAGAGATTCGTCCTTTGTGAATTCTTGGCTTAGCTCTGTTCCCCATTTTTTGATTGGATTATTTGGTTTCCTGGTGTTTAATTGCTTGAGTTCCTTATAAATTATGGATATTAGCCCTCTGTCGGATATAGGATTGGTAAAGATCTTTTCCCATTCTGTAGGCTGCCATTTTGTAGCAGAAAATTTTTATTTAAAACACTTATATCTATCAGTACTTAACAAACACCCATGAAACACTTACATCATCCTGCCCTTAGAGGCATTGCAGATGTGGCTGTTATGTCACATGTGCATCAGTAGGTGGCAGAAAGGAAAGAGGCTATATCTACATATCTACATTCAGTGTTCTGACCTATGAACATCTGAATGAATAGTAGCCTAACATTCCTAGGGAAAAAAAGCAAGCTGGATACCAACACAACATTGGCACCATGGGGTTGTCTGTGATGACTACCAGACCAGTACCAGGCAAGCACCAGATGGAATCCCAGGACAGGAAACAAGCCAGAAACTAGAAACAAACCAGAAAACTCTGCCGGGCCCTGGTTGTGGGGGTTGTAGAGACCCAGCCGTGGGGTGAGATATGGCCCAGAAGGGGTCACAAGAACAGGAGAGCTGTCCCTGCCCCTCACATGCTTCAGCACTTGGGAGAGCAGGCCCTGCACCTTGCCTGTGTAGCACACTACAGCTGGTCCTGGATATGGGGGTTGTGGGTGAGCCAGCCCTGAGGGAGTGAGTGAGAGCCTGCCCTGACTTCTGTCTGTTATGTGGTGGTGTTGGCTAGGGAGGGAATCTCTAGCCAACACCACCACATAGCAACTTAAATGTTCATTAAACTGTTCATTAAAATGACTATTTGCAAGCATAATGTGTGGACAAAATGGAATATTGTGAGACACTGCAGCTTCCACGGTAAGATTTTATTTTTTATGCTGGAACAGATTGAAAGGGTGGAGGGTGGTTCTGATGAGAGATGAGAGGGAACAGTGTGTATGATGTGAAATTCACATAATAAAAATTTTTCAAAAATAAAACACCTATATCCAATAACCTAATCCTATAAACACTTAATATCTAAGAATACCTAACTAACCTTATTTCAATTTTCTTAAAAGGATATTAATATACTTAGCATAGGTCTCTACAGGATAACCTGATTTTACAGCCATTCCAGCAGGCAGTCTCTTTTAAGCTTAGTCTCCATTGGTCCTAACTTTGCCATTTTGTATGGCCAGTTTACTTCAACCACTAGATTGTGACCAGCTTATAAAGTTCAGTCTGTTTTAATTGCTAGCTTGAGGTTGGCTTCCTCCATCAGCTGATATTCATTTCTATAGTCTCCTCGGGCCATGTATGTTTCACAGCCTAAAGCTTCTCCAAGAGGCTTCCAAATTCTTCTGCTTTTTCTGCCAGCCTTAACTGGCCAAATTATGGCAAAAGGGCTCTCTCAGGCTGATTTGCAGTGAAAAGTCTTTCTCTTTTGGACTCCACCTCAGTTTATGACCATTGTGGTCTAATGGCTTGCATATGCCATACCTCACTGTGCATTTCTCCAGGATGTGTAGATTTCTCAGTCTGTAAGGGCAAGAGGGAGAGAGCACTGTGTGGAGCTCTCTGGCTTATGTATTGCATCATTTTGAGATCCTTGGTGGTCTCAAGGGTCCACAAGATTTCTTGGGATATCCAGCAGTCCCATGGCTTCTCACAGCAACCAATGTCATCTGTGTGGCTTCTTAGCCATGCCCACTCAACAGGGCATTTCGTGCTTTTCACAGAGTTATGAACTCTGGCCCCTGTCCATCTCGGCAAGTTCAAGGGATGCCAGGCTAATCCTTTATGTGCTGCCAGATGCTAAGCTGAACTGCATACTCATTTCATTAAAGAGCCCTAACTTCTACCACAGGCACTGGGTGCCATACCCCGTCCCTCCCCATCATTTCTTTGAGGTGGAGTCTCATCCTGATCCTGGGGCTCATGCTCGCTCTCCTTATAGGCTGGAACCACAAACCCCAGTGGTCCTCCACCCTATGCCTTCATTGTAGCTGGGTGACAGGTGCTTGTGGGGCACCCAGCTTGTCCTCATTATTTCAGAGTAAGTTCTCCTAAGTCCTGAACTGTCTTCTCTACCTGCTTGGCAGAAGTTTCCTACCCTTGAGTAATGCAGTTACACTACTGCCATTTTAGCTACAGAATGGAAAGTCACTCCCAGAGTTGTGTAATGGCTAATGACCCAGAAAGAAGGAAGAAAGGGGAAAGGAAAAGGCTATCTGGCAAAACTGAGTAGGGAGGTGACCAACAGATCTAGAGAAGTCTCAACTTTTCACTGAGAAAAGTATAATAATATTCACCACTGTCAAGTTGATTTCCATAACTCATATCCTTGAATTTTATAATCCTTCTAAGGAAATAGTTAATCCTTAAGCATTTCTAAATAGTAACAAACAGGTAAGATTATATTTCTAGTGGGAAAATCTAAATACATGCTATATAGAGAGAAAGCAACTGGTGTATTAGTCAGGTTTTTGTCACGATGATGAATAGCAGAGAGAAACAAATTAGGAGGGAGGATGTATTTTTTGCTCATGGTTTGAGAGATTCTATTGGAAGGTCTGTTGGATCTGAGACTGATGTGAGGTAGAATATTGGGGCATGGGACCATGAGCTATGGGAAGTTTCTTATCTTGTTGCAACCAGGAGGTGGAATGAAATGAAGAATAAGATACTTTTTTCCAGGCCATGCCCTGAGGGCTTCCAAGTAGGCTTCGCCTTGTTTGCTACACCTCCCAATAATGCTATCATGTTGTGAATCCAGCAGGAAATTAATTCATTGGTTAGATAGAACCCTCAGAACCAAGTCATTTCCTAAAATCCCATGAGCTGGCAATCCTGATGCATAGAGCCGTAAGGAAATTTTCATATATAAATCATAGCATCAAAGATCAAAGAGAACAATTGAGCCAAAATAAGAAAGTGAATGGCGCTCAGCCTGGCCCTCTAGGACGGCTCCCAGAATTTTCAAATTTTGGAAGGTGCCTAGTTATGATGTGCTAGAACCCATATTAAAACAAAACAAAAATCATGCAAATCCTATTTATAGAAAAACATACTTAAGAAAATGAACAATGATCCACATTTATTAAACTCATCTAATAAGTGTTTCTATTATTTTATGAGAAAACTAAAAATTAAGTCTGTAGTAGTAATTTTTAAAACTTTTCATTGATTCTTTGTGAATTTCACATGAAGCACCACAATTCCACTCATCTTCTCTTCCCCTCACACCCACTCTCTACCCTTGCAACTTTGCCCCCAACAGAGAAAAAGAAATTTTGATATGGAAGCTGTAGTGTATTACACAGTGTGTCCCACAGTGTACCTGTTTTTTTGAGACAGGATTTCTCTGTATATAACAGCTCTGGCTGTCCTGGACTCTCTTTGTAGACCAGGCTGGCTTTGAACTCACAGAGATCCACCTGCCTCTGCCTCCCAAGTGCTGGGATTAAAGGCGTGTGCCGCCACCATACCCAGCGTACCTGTTCTTTTGTCCACACTTCTTTGCTCATTGAATGTTCATTGAAATGGCTGGTACAGGCCCTTGGCTTCTGCTACTCCATCAATACTGGGATCTCATGAGACTCCTCTCAGATAGCCTGTTGTTTCCATGTCTTGTGAAGATCCTGTAGTTTTAGATCTGTAGGACCCGTCCCTTCACACATTTCATTGATGGGGTAAATGTTGTGGTGGACCAATTCAAAGCCCTGGATCTGGGACTGAGAGGTATCTGAGCTGGTCAGGCAGCCAGTTCACCTGCTCTCCTATCCTCAGGATAGGTTCACAAGCAATGCCTGCAACCAGGGCCAGCTCTACTCTTCTGCCCAGGCAAGGTGCAGGACCCGCTGTTCCAAGTGTTGTAGCTGGTGACGGACATGGCCAGTTCTCCTACTCTCTTGACTCTGGAGCCAACTCCCCTGTCTACCATGGATGGTGAGGGATGCTGCAGCTGATGAGGGGCCAGCTATACTGCTGTCATGACCCCAGGGCCAGATCTTCTGTTGCAGGTGGTGAGGGGAGAGGGAAAGAAGGGTATCTCTCCCATGTCCATGGGAGACAAGTGGTAGGGCCAGGTCTCCCATGCTCATGTCCTCGGGGCCTGCTCACCCACAACTCCCAAAATGTGTGGGGCCTACTCTCTTGAGTACTGCAGCTAACTAAGCCAGGGTCAGTTCTCCTGCTCCCATACCCCTAGGGCCAGCTCTCCCACGATGTTCAGGTGAAGGGTAGGGCCAGTTCTGCACAACCCTTAGATATCAACAGATCCTCTGGCAGAAGCCCAAACCAGGGACATCTGCTTGGCTTTTGGTGGTAACAGACTCCTGCTTCTTCAGGGTCACAGACCTTGGATGTGGCCCCTTGTGGTAATGCAGGCCAGGACCCCTCCATGGTCCCAGATGGCTTCACTGGCTACTCATATCAGACTGCTCCTCACTACCCTCAAGTTTCCAGTTCTGCCTCTCTTCATTGTGCCCACATCCTTCTGTTTCTTTTTCTCTTCCATTTCTCCACCACTTACTTGCTCCTCTTAGTGGTGCCTGGGAACTCTGATGTCTGGGATCATCTCAGGAGGTTCTCAGGATTTCTATGTCCCCTCTTGTGCATTATGGTGCCAGGCATTTACCATCTTGGGCATGGTCTGCCTCCAGCCCAGGCCTGCACAGCACTGGACTGAGATCCTTGTCTAGGCCCTACAGCATCAGTCTAGGGGTCATCTAGGATTCATTCTTTACCAGGCCTGCCCAAGTAGCCCCTTGCCAGAGTTGTCTGTCTCAGGATCACTTCCACCCAGAGCCTGCAGTAACAGGAATAGAGTAGCATAGCCACCCATACTATATTAGTCTCTGAATCTTTGCTTGAATCCATCTCTGAGGTGAAATTTAGCAAAGCAGTGAGTTTCTCTTATATTTCATGCCAGCAACTGGAGTAAAAGAAAGAATTCAGGTGTCTGTCTCATGCCCTAGTGAGGTTCACAAGCCTTGAAATAATACAGAAACTGTATTTCACTGTTTTGTTTTTTGTTTTTTTTTTTCAAAAGCTTACCTTTCCTCATTTCCTAGTGGTCCCACTGACATTGCCTCTGCTTCAGGAATTTGAATTGTCTTCAGGAAAATGAATTACTGAAGAATTCCATATTCTTCAGTAATATGGAATATCTACTGTAGCCTTCTGAATACTTCAATTCTTCTGGTCTAACAAGCTGATAAACATTAAACAAAGGTGACAAAACTAACTGTAATGCAAAGGCTTATAAATCTGAAGGCATGGGAGGGTGGCCTAGGGATGCTTATAAGTGTGGCATTTTTCTTTTATTAACTGCTAGACAGGAAATAAGGCATAAAGTCTTGAAGGGACAAAGAGGGAGTGAGGAGGAGAAAGCATGTAGGTGGATTGCAGAAAAAAAAAACAGAGAGAGGTTAAAGGCTGCACAGTGAGAAACTGGTTTTAGTGCTAACAGAAGTCAGTTATCCAGCATCCTCTATGGTCCATCACTGGTCCAACATCACAGGTCCATATCTTAATTTCTGCACTGACTCAATGAGAAAGAACACAGTCTTCCTCATACCCATATTATAACCTTTGAATGACAGATTTAGGATTTGGTGACCACTTCCCTAAGCCGTCTCTGCTCATCTTGGTTTCAGACCTTCCCCAGCATCATAACTACCCATCCTAGATAGCAAATGCTGCAAACAACATCAGTGATGATGGGATAACTCAACAGTGTTTGCATCTTATTGTTATTGTGTGTCACATAGCAAGATAAGAGCTTTCTAAGGAAGGGTGTTTGAAGGAGGACTTTTTGCATTAGGTCACTATGAAAACAGGACAGGCTCTGTTGACTGATCATTTAATAACTTCCACAGCACTCGACTGCCTTCTAGTGAGATACTTGATTTCATTTGTCCATAATCCATCCCCTCTCCTGCCCATCACACCTTTAATAACCTCACATCACATCCTCATTAATCTTCCTCCCTCTACATCACAGAGTTTATATTTTAATATTAGAGTTGGTCATCTTGTTAACTTGATTTATTGTTTTCCTCTTTTGGAAAGTTTGAACTCTGTTTCTGTGTACTATAAATAACAAAGCCTGGCTTGGATTGAATAACAAAGCTGTAATTCAGGCTTGGGACTTTGCTGCCATTCTTAAGGCCTCAGCCACACCCCTGGGGATGTGATGTCAGAAGAGGCTGTTGACTGAGTTACAACCCTGCAGTCAATCAAGGTCTTATGCTATTCAAAGTATTTCCATAAATGACAAGTTATTAATGCTTCAAAATGAAAGTCAGAACTACAGTAGATCAGATGCTAGTTTAATAAGGATAGTTATTTCTTTTTCCTGCTTAATTAGGTAGGAAGCTTTATTTTTTCTACTTTTTAGAGAAACAAGTTACAAGTAATAAATAAAAAATTAGGGTATTCAAGTTTTATTAATTATGATCATTGTTACTATTATTTCAGGTATTGCACAACATTCTCTACAAGACATACTATTTTTTAGTATACTAAAAAAAAGCAAAAAGAACAGAACAAAAGTAAGGATTAAAGGAAAGAAGGAAGAAAGAAAAGAGATTGGCAGGGAGAGAGGTATGAAGGGATGGAAAAGAGAGAAGAAGAAAAGGAGGGAAGAAGGAAGGTCGGAAGAAGGAGAGAGAAGGAATGAGAGGGGAGGGAAAGAGGGAAGACGTTGTTTGGGTGCTTCCTAAAGTTATAATCACCTCATAACCAATTACTTAATTCTAGACACTATTAAATGGCTATGGACATGAAAACTTGGAAAATAACAAAGTAAAAATCAAATTCGGAGACTTAAGATATAAAGTCAAATAAAGTCACATATCTAGGTCATTCATGTCTCATGAAAACAAGTCACAGGCTTTATATGTTATAAAATGCTAGAGTCCTCAAAATGAACCCATTTTGTTTTCTGAAACATTTCATATTTTTAGGACAATGGGCATTAGAAAACACTCATAAATATGACCAATATGTTGTATTTACAGAGAAAGCTCACTTGAGAAACTGCCATTATTCTAGGCAGGGGTCCCTAATCATAGCCCCTTTGAGACCATGATGAAAGCTGGGTGCCTTTGCCCAAACAAAGGACAACATCAGCAAAGTGCTCTCTCTCTCTCTCTCTCTCTCTCTCTCTCTCTCTCTCTCTCTCTCTCTCTCCTCTCTGAGTATATGTCTGTCTGCCTGCCTGTCTGCCTGTCTCCCTGCCTCTGTGTGTGTATGTGTGTGTGTGTGTGTGTGTCTGTCTGTCTCTCTCTCTCTTTCTGTCTCAAAATTTTACACATTTCAGGGGATTCATGATGTCAGGGTATCAACATTTGTCCAATGGAGTAAACTCTGTTTTAAAAAGCAAACACCCCTTCCTCTATTTTCTGTGGAAGCTACATCTCAGACAGATAGGAAGAGTGATTGTCGGTGCTCTGTTATACAAAGAGACAGATACATCTACAGTATTACATCATGTAAATCAAAATAACTAAGATAAAGATTTGAGATGTTTGAAATGATGGATAATCAAAGCATGGCAACTGAACATTACATTATGTAAAAGTGCATAGGGCATCCCACAAAAATGTAAACTATTATCTGTCAACAGAATCACCTAATACTTGATTTAAAGGGTAGGGAAAATTCTATTTTCCATGAGGAGTTAGACTTTGTTTAATGTCTAATATATTCTAGAGGGAAATATATCTCAATTCAGAGCACACAATGCTTGCTAGAGTCTACTGAATGCAACTCCCGATCAATATTACAAACATGATCTTAATAGGAAAGTTAACATAATCACATAATAGCTAGCATCTTTTATGGGCATTATTGTAATCAAATAAATAAAAGAATAGTTATTGTTATTTTCATAACCAAACCAAACCTAATTAAAAGCAGTTTCTTTTTCCTTTGTGAAATCAGAAACTAAATGTACCCATTAGTCAATCTAATGTTAGTAATTTAGATATGTAATCGTTGAAAGTGTGCATAATATTATGGAATAGCTATTGCTAACTTATTTACTCATATTTGTGTGCTCAGAGGCAAAGAAATTGGCACCTAGGCCATAATTGCCTTTCCCTAGCTGTTCTTTCAACATTATTGCTCGTCTATCTCAGCAGCTGGTAAGGATGCCCAGTCTATCTCTTGGCTCCACTGTCCTCTTTTTGACACACATCCATTTATATACTCAGTAGCATCTTGGGAAAGCTTGGCAGGGGACAGTTCTTCCCACAACCTTGGTTAAGTAGCCTGAGGAGCAGGCCAGGAGGCCGAGGTCTCTCATCATAACAGTCGGAGGCATTCTTCCTCCTTAGCCCAAATAGATCTCTGAGTTTTGACAGATAGAAGCCTTTGTCATCTTCCCCTGCTGTGACTCAAAGGACAGAAGTACCTGGATTTTTTTTCAACTTTCCCTTCTTCACTAAGGCCTGGATTTATCAGTTTTAGTGGGTCCCAGCTGCACCAGTCATAACAGTGAACTGAGTTCCCAGCTTAAAATAGCTGGAAGACATTCCTGCAGCAGGAATGTCCCCACTCAGGAAATGTCAAAGACAATCTAGGATCACCCTGACTGAGACAAGTCTCAATCTCTACAACTGACCAAACTCAGTGACTTAGGGACATCCAGTGAGCCAAAGTCATTCTCCTATTCTTTCATAATTAAAACCCACTCTGTTTTAATTTTTGTAGTTTATTTTATGTAGAAACTACATTTATTTTTTAAAAACCAAATGAATGCCGGTAAGAAATTCATGCATCTTATCCGTGGCTATAAGTTCAAAGAAGCATTACAAATTTACCACAGTTGGGAATCAGCAACTATTGAAAATAGAAAATCATCAGGGTGATGTACAAAATCTATCAGAGTTGAAGATTCCTGAGTTATTCAAAGATCTTGGAACTTCCTTTAAAAACCTTTTGCTAATTCATTTAGATACTTATTAAAACAACATCCATCAAAATATTTTCTTCAATGTGAGTCCCCTGCCCCCAGAATTGTTTTTAGCCATTCCATTATATGGAGTGTAATACTTCATTACTTCATTTTGATCCTGATATGTGAACAATGGCATTGGCTATGTCTCCAAAAAAAAAATTATAGGAAACACCCATTAAAGTCCTATTAGGCTATGTGATCCAACATTATCACTTCTGAGTGTGTATCTAAATAAACTAAAATCAACATATTAAAGAGACAGACATCTGCAGTCACATGCTCCTCAACACCCTGTTCACAATACCCAAGACACAGAATCAAACGTAAATGTCCACCAGCAGGTGCATGGGCAAAGAAAATATGCTATTATATGCAAATCTTATTACTTAGCCACAAAAAGAATGGAATTATGTGATTTGTGGTAACATGGATAGAACTGGAAGACAGTGTATTAAGTGAACGCAGACACAGGACAGAAAGACAAATAGCGTGTGTGCTCTTGTAGAAAGAAATTCAGTTCCACGCATAGAGAAGAGGAAGAATAACAGTTACCAGAGATTGGAAAAGATTTTGGAGGAGACAGATTAACATGTCTAGGTAGACAGAATAACATAGCATATTGTAATATAGTAGAATAGCTAAACATGACAACTATTAATTATATATTTCAAAATACCCAGTAAAGCAGATTTTCTATGTCTTATTTTGACCATGAAGAAATGATAAATATTTGAGATGGCTACACCTATCAGCTTACCCTGGTCTCTACACACTGTATATTCAAACTGAAGAGTTATAATGATTACAATAATATGTATATTTATTATACATTGGTTAAAGGCTCAAATTTTTAAGTCTTCCTTAGATGTACTTATTTTATTGTGAGTGTACAAATGTTCCATCTGCATGTACGTATACCACAGCCATGCTTGATGCCTCCAGAAGTCAAAGGGCAGATCCAGATCACCTGGAACTGGGGCCATGGATGGTTGTGAGTCACCACGTAGATGCTAAGAATCAAATCCTAGTCCACTGCAAAAACAAATGCCATCTCTCCAGCTTCCTTTTCAGTCTTAATAGGAAGCTCTAGGTTAACTTTAGCCTACATTTATTTTCTACTGTTCATAAGAGTATTTTATGTGTTACCTCACTAAAGCCTTATAAATCTAGGAATTTACAAATCAAGAAATCTAGAATTAGCAATATTCTTCATGTGTTACATATAAAAACCCAAAGACAAGAAAAAGAGATTTTGACAATGGCTTAGATATAAAAAATAGTTTATAATGAAAATCTTCCATCTTTTCTATTCTTTTTCCATTCATCTTTTTTTTAACTACACCAATTTCTCCCATACTTTGAAATAACCCAACTAGAGAACCATATCCATAGATATTCTCACCTTAAATTTGTATTTTAGTGCTGACTAGTTTCTTTTGGTTTTCAAAGCATATTATATATGTGTCTTTCCAACAATATTTACATTTCCTCCAAGTGTAATACAAATAAAAATATTAGTTGAATTTAAAAATCATAATGTTAATACTGAGAAAGTTATCATGAAAATATGTAAGTCTTCAACTACTAGAAATAATAAAACTTCACAAATCATCAAGATTAAAAAACAAATGGGAACCAGTACCTTCCGTGGAGATACATCCCAAGCTTTGGTACTCAGAAAAATAACATCCAATTGTAGATAGCTTAAAATCCAGGATTCTGGGGGTCACTTTCCTCCATGAAAGGTGGCAAGAACATTTATTTGCATAAGCCCCTTTCCCTCTCCATATTCCTAACCTAAAGCTACTCTCAATGATGACAAACATAAGGACCTAAATTTATACTATGCCTGTTGTCAAAAAGCAAGCAAGCACACAAAATCTCTAAACTAAAATTCTGGTTTAAATGGCCTCTGATGATAGTGCCCCAATGTGCAGCAGAGGCAAAGGAATGCCTGCTCCAGAGGGTGCCCTTTAAACAGAGGACATGTGAAGGTAACACAGGCATGCCTAATCAGAGGTTATTCACCAGTAGAGGAAGCAAGTCACTATGAGAATGTGTCAACAGGAAGAAAAAAAACTCTCTAGAGTCTAGAGTTTTACGAACAAGATTATAGATATAAAAACTATCATGTACAAAATACTAAATATTTAACAAAAAAAGAAAAGGAATAAGAAGATCACCAAACTTCTATCAGAATTGGCAAGGCATATTTGAAAAGGAATTGGAAAGAATTTTCCTAAAAAGGAATGTGTGTGATGTGTGTATGTGTGTGTATGCATATATTCTATGAATTCTAGAAGTTATGTATGTTGGATAAATGTACTTCAAAGGTTATAGTCTATTGCATTGAGTATGCACATAAATAAGAAACTCATCAAATGAGTTATGTAGATTCAAATTAAACTCAAGTAAAGATAAATATTCATGAACTTGAAGATAGATCTGAAGAAAATTCATAGAATGGTAGGTATATGACAATGGAAAGGTATTTTTTTTAAAGAAGCAAGTGAAGTCAAGAGACAGAAATTAGGGTTGTGTGTTTTAACATATCCCAACTCAGGATGCTGGGGAGAGAGTAAGAGGTAAAAGGCATAGAGGATCTTAACTAACTTTAAAACATCATTCCTCAATTTTAACCCACTCAGCATAAAGAGTTTATGTAAAAAAAAATATATGGCTAAATAAGCTATTTACCCTGTATTTAGATTATTGTTAATAGGTTTGGAAACATTAATCTTTAAGCAGACATTAAAAATGAGTATACAGAGACCACATGGATTTCTATCAAGCCTAGGCCTGAGTTGTGCACTCCTAGCCCATCTAAGCTAGCTCATAATTCTATTACCCAAATATGACCCCATATATACATACGCCCCCTTGGACTGTCATTCTCCATGATATGCCAATGCTCCTGGCCATGTGGAATGAGGTTCTTTTCTCTAACCCATGGTGTGTGCCTCCTCCTTCCTGCTGCTGGCTAGAATGCCTTCTTCCTGCTGCTGGCTGGAATGCCTTCTTCCTGCTGCTGGCTGGAATGAATTCTTCTCTGTCTAAAGTGCAGGCTTCCTGTTAGGAAGTCCCACCTTTCTCTGTCTTTGCCCAATCTCAGGCCTCGGCATTTTATTTAACCAATCAGAGTCAATGTAAGAAAAAGACAGCAAGCAGGACCAATTAGTTAACATTTAGAATGCTTAACACTACCCCAACAAGTTTATCATAGTCAAATGGATAGTGCTGAAGACAAAGACACATTAAAGAACTGACCCTAGAGGCATTGCAGACATGACTGCTATGCCACATGTGCATCAGTAGGTGGCAGAGAGGAGAGAGGCTATATCTACAGTGTTCTGACCTATGGACATCTAAATGAATAGTAGCCTAACATTCCTGGAAGAAGAAAAGAGAAGCAAGGTAGATAACAACTCCACTTTGGTGCCATGGGGTAACCTGAGATGACTACAAGACCAGCACCAGGAGATATGGCCCAGATGGGGTCACAAGAGCAGGAGAGCTGCCCCTGCCCCTCACATCCTGCAGCACTCGGGAGAGCAGGCCCTGTACCCTGCCAGGACAGCACACTACAACTGGTCCTAGACATGGGGGTTGTGGGTGAGCCAGCCCTGAATGAGTGAGTGTGGGAATGCCAGCCCTCCCTTTATGTGGAGCAGTCTGCTATGTGGTAGTATTGGCTAGGGAGAGATGCCCTCCCCTCCCTTTTGCCCTCAACACCATTGGCCAACAGGAGATCTGGCCCAGATGGAGTCACAAGAGCAGGAGAACTGTCCCTGCTCCTCACATGCTGCAGCACTCGGGAGAACAGGCCCTGAACCTTTCCATAGTAGAACTAGCTATGCAAGTGGTGGTTGCAGGTCCAGAACCAGGGCTTTGAGTTAGCCCACCCCAAACTCTACCCCATGGATGAACTGCTGGAGTGCAAGAAGAAGTCAGTTCCACAATCCAGGACTTCAGGATCTCCAAGACACAGGACAGTTACGGCATATCTGAGAGGAGTTCCAGTACTGATGGAGTAGTGGAAACCAGGGACCTCGTACCAGACCAAGGAGTCATTACAATGAACATTTGCAAGCAGAATGTGTGGACAAAGGGGAATATTGTGGGACATACTGAGATACAGTGCAGCTTCCACAATGAGCTGTTATTTTTTATGCTGGGACAGATTGCAAGAGTGGAGGGTGAGTCTGGGAGGAGGTAGGACATGGGAGGGAATAGGGTGCATGATGTGAAATTCACAAAATAATTTTTTTCTCAGTTAAAAAAAGACACATTAAAGAGTCAGAGAGAAGAACTAAGGAAGAAGCCTATTGACACTTCAGTGCATTTGGAAACAACTACTGAAAGGTTAAACAGAGTAAGAGTTGGAGAGAAGGATGGCATATACACACACACATGACAAAGCAAGTGTGGTGATGCTAATGAGAGTCTAGCTGGCAGGCACATGGTACACACTGTAATATTCTTTCCATTTATCTGTGTTTGAAAAAATCGTGGTAGAATATTAGGAAAGACAAAAAACATAAAGAATAAAAAGATTACCTAGACAGGAATCACAATCATTAATTCATTTTCATTATCTCAAAAGGATCTAAGAAACCCAAAATAGTCAGGTGATGGTTGCAGAATGCATAAAGGAAACAGCTGATCACATCGAACTTTACCCACAGTGAACCCATATTAAGCCAGCATGGAAAGACTAAATAACTTTTGGGAGAAAGGGGAGGAATTTGTTGTAGGAAATACTCCAGGAGGAAAAAAAAATTCTGTGTTATCTATGATGTACTTTACCAAAAAAAAAAAAAAAATCAAGATCTCATTGTATCACATCAGCTAGATAAGCTGTGCTCTGATTTTGGAGCTACATACAAGATACACCAGCAGTTAACTAGCAACCCCTGTGGTTCAGGCTTAGAAAGATATTTGGAAGCAAAGCCCAGAAGAGACGCTGAAATTGATGACATCAACAGAGTGGGAGAGATATTGACAGATGGCAGAAATTTTGGCAAAAACATACTGTTGATTTTAATGTGTTGTTTAAAAGCTGTGGTTCTATTAAAAAAAAAAAAGTTCTGCAATTCCAGAGACAGTAAAGGACTTGACAAGCACTTGAGAACTATGGTGAAGAGAGAGAGGGTCTCTTGTCCTGGCCTTGTAGGAATCTGCCCTGTGTAAGCAAACCAGGAATAGCAGTTGTATTTGTTGTAGAGAGATAGCTGGTGATGACACTTTAAATGCATGAATTGTGATCAGTCACAGCAGCAACAGTGAGAATGGCCACAATTAGGATGCTCATGTCATTATGAGGATGTGACTGTTGAAATGGGACTCAGAGCATCATGGGACACTGAAGACCAGAAATGATGCCAGATGAGAACATGAAAGACGAAGCTGCTCTGAACAAAAGCCAGGCACAACCATTCTCGGAGCCACACCTGGCCACACAACAACCCCAGGTCAAGAGTCACGCTGACAGCTAAGGGATGAGGAGTTAGAAACGGTACCAAAATCAGTTCCACGCGTATCAACATGGATTTGTTAAATGTGTTTTCTCAGAAGTAATTTTTCCATCATTTTATAAGCTGCAGAGGAGAAATATTCTGCCATTTTCAAAACTTCTGTTGTAGTCACAAAATTCTATGTAGAGAAACCTTTGTGTGGTTTCTATAAAAGTACCTCTATTAGGTAGCTCTAACTGAGGTTGTGATTATAGCTGTGGATTTTGACAATAGGTAGAACAGGACCACCCCAAGCTTCTTCCTGTTTGTGCAAAATGGTATATCACTGTGTGTTTAAAAGCTGTGCCTGGCAACTAATTCTTTTAGTGCTCTTCCTGCCTTTTTTTTTTAAACCAATGCCCACTAAAATTTTACAAACTCAAAATTTTGAAAGTGATCCAATTGTTTAACTAGGTCTTACATTCTCTTTTCTTCTTTTTTTCTTTTCTTTTCTTTTTTATCCTTCCTCATATTCTCTCATCCTGACCACAATTTTCCCTCCCTCCCTTCCCCTCAGTCTCTTCCCTTCATCTCTCCTCTCTCCCAGATCCACTCTCCCTCTGCCTCCCTCAGAAAAGAGCAGGCCTCTCTGGAACATCAACCAAACACAGCATAACAAGCTACAATAAGACCAGGCACATACCATCACATCAAGGCTGGATAGGAGGAACCAAATAAAAGGAAAAGGGGTCCACAAGTAGGCAAAAGAGGCAGGGAGAGCCCCTGTTCCCACTGTTAGGATTCCCATAAGAATACCAAGCTATGCATCCATAACATATATGCAGAGGACCTAGGATAGACCCCTACATGCTCCCTAATCTCTGTAAGCTCCCAAAGGGTCCAAGTCAGTTGATTCTGTGGACTGTGTTCTTATGGCATCCCTGACCCCTCTGGTTCCTCTGATTCTTCCTCCTCCTCCTTCACAGGGTTCCCTGAGCTCCACCTAATGTTTGTCTGTGACACTCTGCATCCACTCCCATCAGTTGCTGGAGGAGTCTCTCTGGTCTCTTTGGTGACGATTCTGCTAGGCCCTAGTCCAAGAACACTCTGCAGACAGAAAAAACTGTAAGTTGAAGGTTTTGTGACTGGGTTGGTGTCTCAATCCCTCCACTTGAGGCTTTGCCTGGTTACAGATGATGGCTGATTCAGGCTCTGTGTCCTCCATTACTAGGAGTCTTTGCTAATGTAGTGTTAACTCCTATAGATTCCATGGAGTTTCCATTGCAAATCTCAAATGGCTGAGAAACTCTTAAAGAAATGTTCAACGTTCTTAGTCATCAGGGATATAGAAATCAAAACTATTTTGAGATTCCATCTTATACCTATCAGAATGGCTAAGATAAAAAACACAAATGACAGCTCATTCTGGTGAGGATATGGAGTAAGGGAAACACTCCTTCACTGCTGGTGGGACTGCAAACTTTTACAGCCACTTTGGAAGTCAATATGGCAGTTTCTCAGAAAATTGAAAATCAATCTATCTCAAGATCCAGCTATACCACTCTTGGGCATATATACCCAAAGGATATTCCATCATGCCACAAGAACACTTGCTTACTTATGTTCATAGTAGTATTATTATTCATAATAGCCAGAAACTGGAAAAAAACCAGATGTCCCTCAACTGAAGAATGGATAAAGAAAATGTACATTTTCACAGTGGAGTATTACTCAGCTATTAAAAACAATAACATCACCAGGCAATAGTGGCACATGCCTTTAATCCCAGCACTTGGGAGGCAGAGGCAGGTGGATCCCTGAGTTCAAGGCCAGCCTGGTCTACAGAGTGAGTTCCAGGACAGCCAGGGCTACACAGAGAAACCTTATCTTGGGGAAGAAGAAACAAACAAACAAGTAAACAAAAACAATGACATCATGAAATTTTCAGCAAATGGATGGAACTAGAAAAACATCATCCTGAGTGAAGCAACACAGACTCACAGAACACGGTACTATCCACTTACAAGTGGATATTAACTGTAAAGTAAAAGACACTTGTGCCACTGTCCACAGACCCGGAGAGGCTAAGTAATAAGCAGAGCTTAAGGGGGAGATGCAAGGGTCTCCCTGGGAAGGGGAAATAGAATAGATTTCATGAGTGGACTAGGGGCAAGTGGGGTTGGAAACAGCAGGGATCCAGTGGTCGACAGGGAGGGAGAAAATACTGGGACAATGACTGGAATTGGGGGACATTTTGGGGGTGAGGTGAAAACATTTTATTTTCTTAATGGAATAAAAATGTCCAGATGTAGACCATTTATTTAAGTGACATATCATTCCTTTGAATTGACACGTAACCGACGTCTGACTATCTCCAATATTGATGACTAGGTAGAGGAGGTTCAATTAAATCTTACTGGTGATGAAAAAAGCTCACTTCCCTTATTCTACTACCTAACTTCAGAGTTACCAGCCAGCACCTGAAGGGAATAAATAGTGCAGGTTTCTTCATCTTTTGTTTATCTTCTCATTGCCCCAGCAGGAGTTCTAAGGAGTGACCAGAGTCAGGCTATAGGGAAAAGAGGTCCAGGGCTGAGAACATAGCTCAGAACCCGGGCTTCACCTGGCCTGCTGGCAGGTGTTTATAATCCCAGAACTGGGGAGGCAGAGACAGGTGTGTCACTGGAGCACTCCAACCAGCCAGCAAAACCTCATCAGTAAGTTGCACATCAGTGAGATACTCTATCTCAAAAAACAAGATGGACAGAGTCTAAATACTAATACCCAAGTTTGACCTCGGACCTTTATATGCATGTACACACATTTTCATGTGCAGTTACACACAAGTTCACACAGGCATGCAGACATACACATGGACAGAAAGAGAGAGAGAGGGAGATCCTATAGTCCCTCAACTAGTCACCTCTGGTTATTAATTCTTAGAGTGACCAGATGTCCCACTATTGTCCCCCTTCAACAATGTCTTTCATATTAGCTTTCTTCTTACCCTTTAAATCTTTTTCTTTTCATGTTTACAAACTATTTCTGTATTTTCCAGTCTCCTTTTTCCAGAATTCTTTACCATAGTGGAAGACATGTAAATTCCACAGAAACAAATATTGGCTCCAGAGAAATGCTGAGGACTCTCAAGGGACCTGGCCCCATTTTTCTTACTTCCTATGACAGAAGCCATCACTCTTCCTCTTCTTCCGTGTGCCAAGGAGGACAACCAACTTTCTTGTATATTAGCCACAGGCCAGGCTTTGCTGAGAGTCGTACATCAAGCCCCCATTCAGCCTTACTTTTGGCTAAATGCAATATTGGTTTATCACAGCTGCTTTATGGGTGTCCAAGGGATTAGGCTCTATTCTGCTGCTGAGTAATGGACTCAGGCTTCCAGTATTTCTTCCACAAAATGCTTCAGAACACAAGACACAGCATCTTGCTGTGTTCTAACTAACACTGCACTCTGTCATTTGGTGTTGTGCTTCCTGTATCAATCTCCATTTATGAAGGAAATATAAAAATTTGTATAACACTAAAATTTCAGTTATGAAACTAAGTAGGAGAAAAACCATATGTTGAGTGTTTTAATGGATACCAAATCAATTCAGTTTCATGTTAAATCCTTAAACAGAATTTCAGAAAAATATTTTTAAAAAGTTAGATAATTAACTTACTTAAAATAAAGTAACTTAAATTAAATTACTTTTTAAAAGTTAAGTAATATTCTATTTACTTTTTGGTTAAGAATGGAAGCTTTTATTATCTCTATTCCTCCATAGAAATTCTACTAGAATGATAAAAATAATTTGTTTATTTATTTTAAATGATAAATCTACAGGATTAAAAGATTAGAGAAGACAGAATCAATATTCTAGATTCTAGGGTATAAAAAATTGAATGAAGTAGACAGCACATGTAAAGAGGCAAGATGCTAACACAGTGGAAGAGAAGTATGGAAAGAAATAAGGCTTGTGGCAGCGCCCAGCTTATGGAAATATGAGCAGAGAAAATGCTAATTAAGGAATTCTAGAGGACACCATGTGAACTTTCCAATCTTCTCTAGTACCAAGAGCTCAGCAACTGCTCTTCTTCATCATGACAGACAGCGGATCCAAGATGGCACCATCCATAGAGCATTGTACCTGAGTAGTCAGTGAATGAGATTCGTCACTGTGGAGTGAATGTGAGGTCCCGCAGCAGACTGTGAAACACAGACAGTGTCTGAATTTCTTCAGCGAACACTGAGACGGGTCACCACTCGAAACTGCTCATGTAGATCCTGGGAACACCACCCCTAGATCAGCTAGCTTGGTCACCCATCAGGAGAGGAGCACCCACCAGAGCAGATCTAGCTCAGGAGAGGATCCAGCCCACGGCTCAAGCCACAGATCAGCAGCCCCGCCTGTCTGCCTGAAATCCAGCCTGCATGCAGACCTGTCCACCCAATCAGGGAAAAGAGCCGGACCACAAGAACAAAGGTAAGTAATATGTTCTTTCTGGAGTTCCCAACATGGTGGCACAGTGTGCACTTTATCTGAGCGGCAGAGACCGAACCCAGCAGCAGCAAAGCAATTAGCAGCCTAGACTGACTGCAAACAGAGCCAGCGACAGTGTGTTCCACAAACATTGGGGCGTTTCACTCACCCTAGCACCCGAGTGTTGAGGCAGTCAGCAACAGGTACTGCGAGGCTGGCACCCATCTTAAGTGGAGCTCCCTGCCTATACGGTCAGCCTAGCTGCTGAACCAGAATGACTGTGTCAGGGAGGGGAGAACACAGGCCCAACCACAGCTCTACCGGCCTTTCTGAGGAGACCCACCAGCTCTCAGGTCCTCACAAAATAGCCCCCTCCCCACTCCAATCCCCTGTATATTGGTCCAATTGGGTCACAACCAGTTGAGGAGAGCTTCAGTGACTCTCCAAGAACCAGTCTATTACAGGAACCTACCCACCATCTGGAGGTGGACACCAGGATCTCAGGATCACCCAGCCCCCAGAACAGGGAGTTTTCCTGAGAACCAAGGTCAATTGACATCAGAAACAACCACACAACACCAGGGTCAATCAGATGACAAAAGGCCAGTACAAGAACATGGTAAAAAAAACAAAACAAAACAAAACAAAAACCAAAGCAATATTATGTCTCCAGAACCTAGCTATAATGCTACAGACAACTCTGGATATCCTGACACAATTGAAACAAAGGAAAATGACCTTAGTCCTATGCTTATATTAACAATAGAAGACCTAAGGGAAGAAATCCAAGTATCTCAGAGAGCAACAACAAAGTACTGCAAAAGAGGTGATGGAAATGAATAAAGCGCTTAAAGGAATGGAAGACCTTAAAAGGGAAGTTGAAGCAATGAAGAAAATCCAATCTGAGACATCCATAGAACTGGAAAACCTTGAGAAAAGAATCAGAACTACAGACACAAGCATCACCAACAGAATATAAGAGATGGAAGAAAGTATCATGACAGACAGCAAAAGCTTATCATTCAGGGAAGGTAAAACAGATCTCTTAGCTGATGAACCCCAGACCTGGACAGAGATAGGGAAAGTAATAAAGTCAATGTTAGTAAAAGCCTCTCCTGATTGCTACACATTTGCCTGCCAGTATCTATGAAACTTCTTCCTGTGACACACAGCAATGTGCTTCTCCAAGGGATCGGGCCAGCCTGCAGAGAGGCCTAGTGAGACTGACACTGGCAGGCCACTCATGTCTTCAGCTCACACTTGACCTCAGCCCCATATAGGAACTTAATCATTAACTTTGCTGTGCTCTACCCTCAGACATGGACAGAAAGACAGGTTTCTCCGCTTACCATTGCTTCTAAAACAGGAAAAACAAACATTTAAAACTCATATAGAAAACTGGAGATGTAACTTAATGCTCACCTAGTATGTGTAAGACCCTGAGTTTGGTCCTCAGCACAAAAGGGGGCAGGCAAATACAGAAAAATAAAATCTCATAAAAGCTATTGCTAAGCCGAGCATAGAAACACACACCATTAATCCCAGCACAATGGAGGTTGATGTGGGAGGATCAGGAGTTCTAGGCCATCCTCAGTTATATAATGAGACCAAGAACTATGAGGTACCTAAGACTTTATCTCAAAAAAGGGCAAAAAACACAAGCTAAAAAAAATGTGCTTTCAAATAGAACTTTCAGAAAGATGAGCTAATGCAATCAATGAAACAAAAATAATAAAATCTTAATGAAATTGGAGTTAAATATGTTAGGAAGATGAAGGGATAGCCTCTCTCTGTATGTGTGTGTGGGTGTGTATGTGGGCATGAGTGTGTGTGCTTTTGTGTGTGAGAGTGTGTGTGTCTGAATGTGTGAGTGTGTGTGTGAGTGTGTGTGTGTGTGTGTGTGTGTGTGTGTGTGTGTGTGTGAGTGTGTGTGTGTGTGTGTGTGTGTGTGTGTGTGTGTGTGTGTGTGTGTGTGTGTGTGTGTGTGTGTGTGTGTGTGTGTGTGTGTGTGTGTGTGTGTGTGTGTGTGTGTGTGTGTGTGTGTGGTGTATTAATTAAGAAATGAATGCAGGTCAAAAAGGAACAAAGTCCTGATTTTTTATAACTGAAAGACAAGATACATGAAAAAATCCATTATAAATTGAAAGTAATTCCTCTCTGGGGGCAGGGACAAAGGCACATAGAAAGACCTACATTCTGTGATTGACAGGAGAATGGTTGTTGCTGAAAGGAAACACCAAAGTAAAAGAGGAATAAGCATCAACTTTGAACACAGATGCTTAGGAGGCTGGGGCAACAGGATGGCTTCCAAGCAACTTGAGCAGTTCAGAGGCTCTCTCTCAACAGAGACATTAAAATAAGGTCTAAGGATATAGCTCATTTTGTAGAGCACTTGCCTAACATGCACAAGACCAAGATTCAATCTTCAGTACTGAGAAAGAAAGGAGAGAAATAAACAACATCTTGCTTCTGGATTCAGATATTACCAACATGATTCCAGAGGATTCTGATACCAAAGGTTTTGAGTGTCTTGACTTGGGATCCACGGGAGAAGCAGTGTGGACTCTACACCATAGTGGCTGGATAAGATGACAAAAGGGAATCATTAGCAGGCTAGCTTAGGATGAAATGTTTGTTGAATTTATACTCATGATATTCTGACCAAATCTTGACTGGTTAACTAGTCTTTGTGGGGTACACTTGAAGGTGAAATATGCTGGTTTTTAATAGAATGACATTAACAGCAAGAATGAAATGTTGACCCCTCTGCTTTTGAAGTTAGAGCCAGTGAAGGAGATCCTCTCTGAACATTCACCTCTGGGATATCATGAAGGGTGAAACATGTTTCCCGGTAAAATCTGGGATGGAGGAGTGGGGGCCCTTTAGGCAACAATAAAACATTGTGATAAAGGATGTGCTGTGAGTTTTGAATCCTCACCATACAACTTAATGCAAAAAGGTAGATAAAATGGTGAGTCACAACCTCTGGTATGAACAGACCTGTGGAAATCCTTCCCAAATAGGAGCAGACTTTAGTCTCAGCTTGTTGGCTGCATATAAGAAGAAATCCCGATGAGGCACTAGTTGATTTTGCCATATGCCCCCTAGATAAGCAGTAGCCCAACCATGACAGTTGACATACAGAAGATCCTCCATTAAAATATCTATATTATATATACACAAGATATATATATATATGATTATATATATATATATATATATAAAATCAGTGGGTGAGAGAATGGCAGGCACAATTTTAAGAGTGAGGCATCTGCTTGTTCCTCAGCCTGGCACTGTTGGGCAGTGATAGAAACTGTAAGAGATGTGAACATGGACTCCTATGTTTACTCCCTGACCACCAGAAGATGAGCATTTCCCACTGCCAAGCAGTCCCACCATGTTGTCCTGACTCATTTCTAGTCCAGAAGCAATAGGTCTGCTAATTATAGCCTCCAAAACTATGAGAAGAAATAAATCTTCTTTAAAAAATAGTTTTCAATAATTATCTTGAGAATTTCATAGAGTGTATTTTGATCATATTCACCCCCCACACAGACTCCTTCCCTTAGCTCTTCTCAGATCTGCCCTCTACCTCCCACCACCTCCCAACTTTGTATCCAATAATGGTGTGCATATAATCCTGGGTGCAGGGCCACCCACTGGAGAATGGTTAATCAACCAGAAGCCGCACACACCCTTGATAAAACTGACTCTCCCTCTCCAAGAAGCATCAAATGTGAGTAGTTTGCCCTTCTGGAGCTGCCCCTCCCAAAAACTGCTGGTTTGAGCATTCTTTTTAAAGAGATTTAAAATCTCTTCCTCCTCAGGAGTCAGCTTGGTTCCCTCCTTGTAGCCCAGGGGCAGGGCATGGTGGGACTCCTACTGCTGTCAGTATGATGTGCTCTCAAATAAGCACAGTGAGGTTCTTCACCAGAGTCTTTGTGCAGACCAGCTCATTATTGGATGCATTGGAGACAGCGTCAATGATCCTTGTTTTGTGAGTACAACATTCAGAGCCCCAGGAAAGGTTTCCCACATCCAATCCAAGAGCACAGAGAATTTGTAACTCACCAGGGTCATCCTTTGAATAACTAGTGGAGAGTGCATCTAAATCCAGGTAGGCCAGCATCTGTAAGGCCCGTGTTATAATAACCACATTTCCTTCCTCAAGATAAAAAGTGAAGTAGGCAGAGGGAGAGAGAAGAGTAGCAACAGGACTAGAAACATAAAAAAGAAAATAGAGAGGAAAGCCTTTTGCTTGGGTACCGATCATGAGTGTGGTTCTGTAGATTGCTCTGGAGAACTCTGACCAGATCATTTTCCTTATATTAACTTTCTTTCCTCCCTGTGTATCATGTCCTCATGAGAACTTACAGAGGAGAGTTTTGTCAGTACCTCCTCATATAGCGGAAGTGGGTCTCCAGTCATTTTACTGGGTGGCATTGCTGAAAGTGGCATTGCTAGTGTAGGGCCTATTAGACATGGTGTTCTCTACTGGGTGTTAACTTTGTAGCCTGCCATTTGGAAGAAAGGAGAGCACACCGGCAGAGAAGGAGATGGGAAAGCAATTCTATCATCCTCCTTCCTTCAGATGGAAAGGGAGAAGCAGAAACCTCTCATCTTGACAGAGAATCTGTGGGTTGAAATTGGATTTGTGGTCAAGGAAGAGATTGGAACTTCAATAGACTGTCCACATGCTAAATGTGTTATTCCTCCAGTGAGGTCATGATCAGGATTTCCAAAGGCTTTGCTTCTAGGGCACAAACATTACTCATTTGTAAAGTAAAAAACTATGTTTCTCATGGTGTTTGGATGATTCTGTTTGTTCTGAATAATGTCTATGAACATGCAGCATGGTACATTTTTAAGACCCACCTCATGACTGTTGTAGGCATCACTGCACCCCTCTGCTTGGTACCATGAGGAACTAGAGGAGCTGAGGCCGAGGATGTTGTGTCAGAGCAAAGAATGAAATGTTAGAGGGGCTCGCAAAAGCACTGGGACACTCTAAATCAGGACACAGTCCAAGGCATATTTCTTGCACTCGAAAATCTAACTTTTGCTCTCAGATGTATTATCCTGAGACAGTGTGTGTCTCCCATATTGGACAGGTTAACATACAGCTTCAATTTGATCATTGTCTCCAAAACTCTTCTTTTACTGTGAACAATGAACCTGGTGGTGGTGGTGTGTGTGTGCGTGTGTGTGTGTGTGTGTGTGTGTGTGTGTGTGTGTGTGTGTCTGTGTCTGTGCATGTGTGTGCATGTGTGTGCATGTGTGTGTGTGTGTGTGTGTGTGTGTGTGCGCGTGTGTGTGTATGTGTATGTGTGTGTGTGTGTTTACTTCACCTTGAAAAAAGCACCATGTAATTGATAAGAGAAGACGTTTTGAGCCCTGGAATATACAGTTTGCCCACACTTAATAGCAGTGTTACATTCTAACCTAACAGAGTTACCAATCTAATTAGAAAGGAGGTTGTACACATGTATTAAATTATAAAAGGGTAACATCTGATATGTCAATATCTTAGACACTAAGCTTTGTTTGATTAGTCTTAGTAAATATCCTTTCATTTCTACTACAATGTTGGACAAACAATCTATCTTTGTAATAAAATTGCTTCAATATTACAGAAGAAGGAAGCACACCAGAGTTAAGGTACTTACTCAAAGTCATATGGCAAAGAAACTACATAATTAGAATTTTCAGGCACATGGCCTTCAATCCCAAAACCCTTCAGTCCTGGGGTTTCTACTGCTGCAGCATCACCAGCAGCCTCTCCAGGCCTCTCTTCAGAGAGATTCCAACCCTGCCACACACTGCCAAGCCCCAGATAACTCTTTTATACCTTCAGAACAAGTACTACATGGGAGAATCTTACATATTATTTGCTGTTCTGCCAACAGTCTTAGCTTCCCCCTGGATCACAACCTCTGTGTGCTGACCATGAGGGAATATATCCCACAAGGTTTTTCCTCAGTGATACTGGCCTTTTTTTTTTTTTTTAATCACAGCTAATTCTTCAGCACCAGCTGATCAGAGACCATAGATTTTTTTTAAATTATTTTATTTATTTTTTACTAATCTTTCTGACAGAATTAATCTTTAATTTTACAAGGTATTCCAATCAGAAAAAAAATATGAGCTAATCTAACTCACTCATTTTATGCAAGAAAAATTGAGTTTCGTTAAAAGTTAGGTCACTTTTCTGGTAACACAGAGTTTATTTGATAAAGAAATAAACATATTCAATACTAAAATTAGAATTTGAGTTATTTGACTCTGAATCCAATATTCTTTCCACTAACTTAACAGTAAACCTTAAAATAAATACAAATTTGGTGAGCAATGATGTTTCTAGAGATGTCTAGGCCATTAAATATAAATATCAATTGCATAGAAAATTATACAAACGGGTCAAGGATTAGACCAGGTGTTTCCAGGTTCTTATTAGCCTTTTACTCAAGAATGAAATAAAAGCCCACACATACTGAAAGGTAGAGCAATGGAAGTATTCACAGTAAAATGATGGGACAGATCAGAGTTCATTGCCAGAAGGCCTGAAGTAGTGGCTCAGAGGCTAAGAGCAGGTACAGTCCTTGCAGTGGACATGGATTCTCAAGTACCTAGGATTATAGTGACATCACGAGAGTCCACCTCCTTTTCTGGACCATGTGGGCATATGTACTGATGTGCACATTTCTACACATAGATTCACCCACACAAATAATTTAAAATCAAATGAATCTTTTTTAAAAACAAGAATGTATTGCAAGAGAGCAGTGAATCACAAAAGTAAAGACACTCAAGATCCCCAGTTATTGTTTTGGACTTCCAGGTGATGTGTTCAAGAGAAGGAAGAGTTTTATCACTGAGGGTAGCTCTCTGTTTTGATAGATTTGGTTATATGCTTACTTTTCTGCTGTGCATCTTTTTTCTCATAATGCATCTCATTTTAATCATATATAGGCATATAGGCATAAATTAGTAAATAAGGAATTCTCCCCAAATGTTCATGTTTGGGGATAAATAGTGTCTCCAAATGTTTGCTTACATGCATCCCAAACCAATGTAGACTGGATCAACCCCCTATATTCCTACCCAGATGTTCTGGTAAAACATTTGAAAACTGATCAAATTAGAAGCTCATAAAAGAGAGAAGAAACATACTCCATTGTTCAGGTTCCAAGTTGACAACAGGTTGGTAACCATGTTATTTTAAAGGGGGTGGTGAATTGTATGCACAAGTAAGGCTCTTGGGCTGCCAAATTTCATGACTTTGAGGACATTTCTAGAAGAGAGGTTTAACTGAAAATGAATGTGGGCAGTAGCATCCCATGGGCTAGGGTTTCAGACTGATTCAAAATGGAAAAAAAGAGAAAGTAAGCCAAACACTAGCAGTCACTTGTCTGTGCAGTCTAATTGTGGAGGCAGCATGACTACTCTGACATAGTTTATAGACCAATGAAAGTCTTTATACATCATTTATCCTTCCCTTTTGTCCTCCTAAATCCAGCCATATATGCACCTCCTTGGTCTCTTTCAAATTCACGGCTTCTTTTTTCATTAATTGTTATTACATACACATATGTATATACTTATGTGTTCCTAAATACATAAATATAACTTGTTTAGTCTATACAATGTTACTTGTATGTATATTTTCAGGACTCACCCATTGGTGCTGGATGATCAGTTGCTGTGCTCTTCACTAGGGAACACTATTTCTCCTGCTTTCAGCACTGCTTAGTTGCCTTCAGTTCTTCATGTCGGGTTGAGACCTCATGGGCTTTTCTACATTTACTCTGGCATGTCTATTGTTGCTTTACTTGCTCATCTCACGTTTAGATAGTCATGGTGGTGAGACTTTATGAGTGTAGCTTCTGACATTCCTAGGAAACACAAACTCACAGCAAACCTCCTAATTCTTTGCCTCTTACAATCTTCCTGCCCCTTCTTCTGCAATGATCCCTGAGCCTTAGGAACAGGAGCTATATTGTAGATGTATGCATTGTTACTGGGATCTACGGCTCTGCATTTTGATTGGTTGAGATTTTCTGTGATGCTTTCTGTCCTTTGCAAAGAGAAGTTTCCTTGATGAGGAATGAGGATTACACTTATCTGTGGATAAAGGGCACATATTTAGAACGCAGTTAGAGATTCTGCTGGTTTAGTAAAGGTGTGGCTGTAGATTTTGTTTGAAGATCCATGACTTCACTAGCCTGGCAGGTATCTACATATCTTTTGGTGAGCAGGTCTGAAGTACAATTCAGAGAGCCTTGGTTATCACTCATATATGTACAGCACTACCACCTACTTAGGGTTGATGTCCCATACTGGTCCTTACTGTGTTCCATAGGTTTCATACCTGTTGTAGTTGTTTGAATAGTAATGGACCCCATAGACTGGTGTGTTTGAATGCTTGGCCCATAGGGAGTGGTACTATTAGGAGATGTAGTTGGAGTGTGTGTGGCCTTGTTGGAGGAAGTATGTCACTGTGGGGGTGAGCTTGAGGTCTCATATGCTTGAGTTGTGCCCCATGTGACTCACAGTCTCCTTCTGCCTCCTGCAGATCAAGAAGTAGAATTATCAGCTCCTTCTCACCGAATGCTGCCATGCTTACTGGCATGATGATAATGGACTAAACCTCTGAAACTGAAAGCCAACCCCCCATTAAATGTTTTCCTTTATGAGAGTCGCCATGGTGCTGATGTTGCTTTGCAGCAATAAATCCCTAAGACACCTGGGTAAGGCTCTTGGTTTCTTCCCTCCTTTGGAAGCTTGCATGGAGTGTTCTGGTAAAAGCTGGTCCTCAGGCAGGAAGCTTTCAAATCAGTTCCCGGTCAGGGGCCTCTGGGCCTGTGTCTAAGTGTGTGGTTCTTCAACAAGAAAGGCATTATTTGGCTTATACTTTCCACCTCTGAAGAATAACCAAGGGCAATAGCAATAGCCTGTAATGTTTTGAGAGTCTCTTCACAAACTGACCAACAACTCAAAAGATGGCTTCTTGTATCTAGTATTAGAAGGTCTTTGGCTCTTGGAGAGAGCATTGTCAGCTCAGACAGGAAAATTTTATTTAAATTATGTATGTATGTTTATACACAGACTTACAGGTTTTACAGGTTTTTGTGGGTAGATGATGGTATGATCCTTTATAACATTTCAGACATCCTTATTGTTATTTTACCCCCTCTCCTTCTTCTGTATTTACACCCTTAACCCCTGCCTAATTATAGACCCATTTTTTCCATTTCATCCATCAGATTACATGAACCCTGCAATTCCTCCCCTTCCCCGACTACCAATTGGCAATGATCCCTTTTTGCTTTCCTGTGAAACCACAGATTCTGAATGTAGAAGGTTACACCAATGACCCTAATAGAATCTTTGCTTCTCTCTGAAACTTTACAAATCAATATTCAACTGTCTGACCTTCTTCCAACATGCATATTCTTCCAAACTCCTGTAAGAGCTCTAGAAGCTCTGAGCATTGCCCTTTCCATCCTTAGTTCCAAGTGATTGCACAATCTTCCCCCAGACCTGTTCATATCTCTTAAGGCACTATACCGCTTTCCTGGTGCATTTCTGTCCTAGCTTGGGTTTTGATGCTGTTATATACATTATGACCAGAAGCAACTTGGAAGAGAAAGGCCTGACACTTCCACATCACAGTCCATCACTTAGACAAGTCAGCAGGAATTCAAGCAGGAACCTGGAGGTAAGAACTGAAGCAGAGACAATGGAAGAATGCTGCTTACTGGCTTGCTTTCCTTGGCTTCCTCAGCTTGTTTTCTCCATCTTCCCAGGGGTGCTACCTTCAATTGGCTGAGCACCACCCCCATATCAATGTAATGGAGGCAATTCCTCAACTAAAGATCGGTCTTCCCAGGTGTCCTAGTTCTTTGGGTTGTCATTTCTGTTTTGGTTTTGTTGTTGTTTTGTTTGTTTTGGTTTTGTTGTTGTTTTGTTTGTTTTGTTTTTTTTTGGTTTGGTTTGGTTTTTGTTGTGATTAAACACCATGATTATTTGGCTAAAGTGGTATTGACCATTGTTTATTGTGCAAAAATAAGATTGTATTGGATTACATCGGTATTGATCTTTGTATATTGATACAAAATTAAGATTATAGTTGAACACAATGGTATTGACCCTTGCATATGGACGTAATATTAAGATTGTATTGGGCTACATAGCCATTGATCTTGATATATTGATACATAATTAAGAGTATATTTAACCACAATTGAATAGATCTTTGTATATTGATACAAAATTAAAGGTAACGCTTCCTAATGGTATCATACCTAGAGATACTTAAAAATAAAATGTGATGCTCTGACCTCTTGATACCAACCGTCTAAAACGGTCTAGGATAGTTAAAACAAACTCCTAGTCATGCAAACATGTCACTTTGTTAGCTACTATGATAGTCTATCACAGATATTCTCTAAACTACCCAGTAATCAAGTTGCTAAGAGACAAGCAACATTTGTTTATCTAAATACAAGAGATGGTTAGGGCATCTTCAAAAACCCCTAGAGATCTGCAGAATATGGCATTCAAAGATGTTATCTTAAATCAAGATTTTTTTTTGATATCGAGACATATCAGCGCCTGACAGCACCCCCTATTCTACTCCAAGTAGAAGATAAGCATCGAAGAACCTCCACTGTAAGATGGTTGAATTAGTGGCAAGCCTTTCTCTTGGCATGAAAAAACCCCTTGCACCAACTGCAGACAGACTGCTGTCCAAAAAGGACAAAACTTGGTAGCAGGGAAGTCGACAGCCTAACTCTGCCAAGACAGGGTAGGTAAGTCCTTCATAATCCCTGCTCTACAACAAATGTCTGTCACAGAAACAGGACCCAAAGGCTGAAGACTGATGCTGGAATGTATGGAGAGAAAATGGGAACTGTCCAGGCAGATTGGTATGTTCTTTCTTAGTTTTGGAAGCTGCAGGCCCTGCACATCCTATATAAGCAAATATATTTATCCCTCTCAGGTCTCTGAGGTGGTTGAAGAATAGACAGCTAGAGTCTCATAGTTAAATTTTGAATTGTTTAGGAATCAAGAGGGTGTTATAGATCTAAGAAGATACTCTTAAAAGTGTGTTGCAAGATAGTATGAATGTTGAGTCACATATAGATCTTTAAACTCATGGAGTTGGTTAGATAGCAGAATGTTAAAGTCAGGGGCCAAATATGTATAAACTGGACATTGGGAAGGTATACTGGGCCATTTAACTCTCATAAATGTGGCATATTTATATCTATTGTTTTGTATAATACTTACTGTTATAAGAGAAGGAACCATCTGTTGGACTGAAAGGGGAAACTTCTGGGGGGAAGAGGGTGGAAGGGCAGGATAGGAAGGGGGAGTAGGGAGGGGTTTGTGACTGAGATGTAACTTGAAGAAAAAAAAATAAAGTATTTAAAAAAAAAACACCATGATCACTAACAATTTGGGAAGCAAAGGGTTTATTTGGCTTATACATTCTCATCACAGTCTATCATTGAGGGAAGTCAAGGCAAGAACCTGGAGGAGGCAGAACATGAATCTGAACCATGAAGAACTTCTATCTACTGACTTGCTCTCAGGTTTGTGTTAACCTAGATTTGTTATACATCTAAGGACCAACTGCCCAGAGATGTCTCTGCCCAAAATGGGCTAAGCCCTCCCACATGAATCATTAATTAAAAAAAAAAGTCACACTGATATACTTACAGGCCTACCTAATAGAGGCAATTCCACAACTGAGGCTCTCTCTTCCCAGGTGACTCTACTTTGTGTCAAGTTTACAAAACTAATCAGCAAAACAGTTAAGAGGAAAAAATAAGACCTGGGAATGAGAATCACCTGAGAAGAGGAAGAGACAGGATAAAATCTCAGAAGCAGGAACAAGGCCTGCCTGGAGAAGGTCAAGATGCTGAAATCAGCCCAAGCTGATCAAAGTAAAATGAAAATGCTGGGAAATTGACTAAAAGTTTACCAAATCAGGCCAGGGCAGATATGCCAAGGAGGGGTTTGGAGTTTTAACTCACTTTGCATTTCAAAATAGAGTCCACCCTCCTTATCTAGCCATTCAATATCTGACTTCAACCAACTATATGTGGCAAGTATTTTTGATTAGAAATTCTGCCTGTTATTCTCAAAGCAATAAAATTTAAGAACTACTTTCATAGCATTTAAACTGTGGTAGAAATTATAGTTAATCTAAAGATGGGGCTGAGCGTTTGGAGAGATGGCTTGGTGGTTCGGACCATGTGTTTTGGTGCAGAGTACTTGAGTTCAATTCTCAGACCTCAATGATGGTTCACCACTGTCCATAATTTCAGTTACATAAAAATCCAATGCCTTCCACTGATCTCATCAGACACCAGGCACAAATGTGGTACATAGACGAACATGCATACAAGACACACAAACATAAAAGGTAGATAGATAGATGATAGATAGATAGATAGATAGATAGATAGATAGATAGATAGAGTGTTGATTAGCCAGGAGGCTGTGTATAGGTCATATGGAAATACCTTGTTTTATAGAAGAAACTAAAGCATCCTCAGACATTGGTATGCTTAGGAGTCTGGAAACCAATCTTGTGTGTCAGTATATATTTAAATATCAGAATTAATATTACACTTTAACCTGAAACCAACTAAATGAGACACTCAGCCTTCAGTGTGTTACTTTGAAATACTAAAACAGCATGACCAGGGAGGAGAGGGTACACATACATCATGAGTTCATTTTCCTTCTTAACACTGAATTTTGAGTTCTAAAGCAGAAGTTCAAATATTTTTTATTTTGTGACGCTTTAAGAATATTTCATCAACAATGAAAATAAAGGTTTTTCCTGCCATACCCAATCATGCTGCACCCCCTGAACTCAAGTACTCAAAACAATGGAGTCCTCCATTACTAGAATGGCCAATTGTCTTTACTATCCTTCATCACTAACTTAAGTGTCACTCAACCAAAGTACACCTCCAGAAATATGAATCCCTTGAGTTACAGACACTAAATACAGTCCTTTGACTTGGAGTCTACCTCTGTGATTTCTGGAGAATGAAAATGCAGTCCCTTGACTTGGAGTCGACCTCTACGCTTTCTGGAGAATGCAGGGATGAGTTCAGCTACTCAGAGACATCAGTCCCACTGTGACATAAAA
Source organism: Lophiomys imhausi (assembly GCA_907164525.1). Classification (NCBI taxonomy): domain Eukaryota; kingdom Metazoa; phylum Chordata; class Mammalia; order Rodentia; family Muridae; genus Lophiomys; species Lophiomys imhausi. Next base: position 2,421,474 of record CAJQZJ010033222.1, on the reverse strand, counting down.
TTGGTGGTCTCTTCACGTGAATGCTCCTTTCAGTTAGAGTTCCTCCTCTCAAAATGCCACTTGGCAAACTTGAGGACTATTCCTTTCAAACTGGACCGCATCCCTCCTTCAGTGAACCGACCCCAGATTAATTGGCACTAATGCAGCCCTTCACAGCTGTATACAAGATGTTGAGGAGTGCAGCAGAGAGAGGGGTGATTATGGTTGCCTGCACACTGTCACTGCATGGTAAAAACAGACTTACCTCCTTCAGAACTGGCATGATAATGGAACGTAATAGCAGTGCCTCTTGGCAATCAATGCCATGGTGGAAATAAGAGGGGGTCTCAGTGACAATAACAGAGATGAAACATGAAACAACAAAGCCCTTGCTCTCTGGGCCAGAACTCTCTCGAGCAGCTCATTACTTTGACCTTTCCACCTTCACCGGATATACAATTAGAAACATGCTTTTCTGTGGGCATTAAATCGTTCCGTCGCTCACTCTGCCCTCATTAGAACTCTCAATGGAGCCCAATTAGCTGGATGGTCAAAAACAGATGTTTGTGACTTGCACAAACAGAAAGAGAACATTCTGAGGGGCAAAGAAGAATGGGGGGAAATCTGGTGGAGCCTATTTTATTATTTGCCTAAAATCAAGCATTTCAAGTTTGACATAAACCTAGTTTTTCTTGATAGGAAAATTTTTTTGTGCCAAAGTACTGAGTTCTTTTAGAAGAGAAATCATATTTTGTTCAGGTCACAGAATGACATTTAGTCAGACTTGTGAGTTGACAAGTTTTGTAGATTACCTGAATCCTTCCTAAAGAAGTCACAGTTCGTCATAGTGAGTGTGCTGTCCTGTGTGGCCATGTGGTTGGAGGTGAGGGTAACAGGCCCTGCACAGGGAAGGTTTGCTTCACACCTACTTCCCCACACTAGCTGCCTTGTGTCCATCAGGGTGGACTCACAGCTCTGAACTTACCAGCATGGGCACATTACCTGATTAGCTTCTGTGTCTCAGTTTTACTTTATTAATATAAAATGGAATTATAAAAGCTTTGTGCTAGCTTTCTGTAAGAATGAGATGAATTAAAACATACAAAGAGCTGACATATTATGTATCTGACATGTAATAAGTGGTGATAACTTTACATTGCTTGGTCTATGTTACTGGTATGTCATCATCACTGTTATCCTCTCCCTGGGGATGCATCGAATCTGTTTCCTCCTTCTTATGGTAATCAATACAATGTAGATACTGGCAAGAGCATCGTCTATAGTAAAGGTTAATTGAAAACAAATTTTATCCACAACAAAGGTGTCAATAATTTAATTATAATCACATTAGGAAGCACATAATGAGTTAAACACGAGCCATTAAATACAGAATACCGGAGATATATGCTAATCTTTCTTTGTCCTGACTGATCTCCTCACACTATCTGAGAGCAGGCATCAGGAGCATCTGCCAAGGCATACATACAGGAGTTAGATGAACACCATTCTGAACCTAAACAATAATAGAGTAATGACCCCATGAGTGCCAGGGAAATGAAAGCAAGTTGCTGTCTTCAAGCGAGCACAGGTGTATGCCTTAATTCATTTCTGCCCAGTACCTGATGGAACTCTATTATGTGTGTATAAGTGCAGTTTTTATCCATTAGAGGCTGTGCACCCTCCGGGACTCACCTGCTTCATCATCACACAGAAGTCCCGCACTGCTGTACGTATAATGTTGGGGAGTGCTTTATTTGTCCAGTTAAACATTTCTTTCTTTACTTAATTCAGATGATTGATAAATATCATATTATAAAGTAAGTGCTGGTTTCAATTCTCAACCAACTTTGGTTTCAAGATAGTAAATGGTAAAGCATAGCAAAACATTCAACTTCAACTGTTGGAGGAAGGTCTAATATATTGGTTCTGAAAACGCTGATTTCAATGCTGAGATCTGGTTACCACCCCTTCTGAGGCATCCCCTGATTGGTTAATAAAAGTTGCTGATGGCCAATTAACTGGGAAGAAGGAGTATAGGAAGATGGGACTTCCTGATATGGAAACAGGAACCCTGCGTTTTATATAGAGGAATCTCTCTTTCTGCCAGGAGACACAGAAACAGACAGACGTGTCTGAGAGCTCTGAAAGGTACAGCAGGCCACATGGCTGTTCGGGATTAGGTGGTCCGGGTTAACTTAGATTAGCTAGTTGAGAGTCTGCCCAGCTAAGGGCTAAGCATTGAAACATTAAAAGGTCTTGGTGTAAATCATTGGGAGAAAGGCCATTGTGGGTTTCAGACTGGAAGGCCTACAGGCTTCCAGCCACAAACTGCACAGCAGGCCCCAGCAGCTACCCTGCCAGGCTACCACTGGCTGTTCTACTGGCTTAATATAACAGTTCAAAATTATTAATAAATACCCGGCAGATGCCCCACGAAGCCACCCCACTGGGCCAGTAGGCTTCTAAGGCAAGTCAGGGCTGCCAATCTCCCGCCAGGCCGCCAGCTGCTAAACCAGCCTAATAAAACAACCTATAGTTATTAATGAAGATATTAGTTAACAGAGTTTAAGTTGCAGGTGGTGAAGGCCACCCTTGGTCCAGGGCTTGTTCCCCAGGACAAATGAGGCCACCAGTGAAGGCGAGCCAGACCTGCCAGCCTCTCGTCAGCCCACTAACTGCTCCGCCAGCCTAATCTTACAGTTTATATTTATTAATAAATACAATTATAACTAAGTTACATTTTTATTCATCCCCCAAACACCACTGTCAGGAAGCAGTCTAGCTGAAGTATTACTTAAGGGGCAACAGTGGTGTCAACATCAACACCTACTCACCAACCAGAACTTCACTCTGTTGTTCTTTCATATCTCTGGGTTATGCCCACAGGGTACCAAAGTGTCATCATCTACAACTCCTCTGATGGAGCTATGGCCAGCCTGAGGACACTATCTCCTATGCTTGGTGTCAGAAGAAAATCTCTGTGAACCACACAGTGGGGTTCATGTTCATATCAGGCTTCCATTCTAAAAAAAGAAATCATATACTAGCAAATATTGAACACTATTGTTTCTGGTGATGAGATGAGGGAGGACTAACAACAAGAGAGGGTATCACAAGAGGGCAAGTTGGGGTTCCATAGATGGTTTGCCCAGAACAGCTGCCATGAGCAGACGAATTTCTGGGTGATAAGAGGGAATTCACCAAGAGAAGATAGGACGAGTGGACGTTCAGAGTGAGACCACGGCAGGAGTGAAGATGTTAGGATGGGATAAACCAGACATGATTCAGAAAGAAAAGAATCCATGGAGGAGACAAAGAATGCAAGTCACCGTTGGTGAATAACTTGGGATCCATTTTAGATTACAGAAATATCTGAACTCTGTTTAAGGGCAGTAGAAAGCCATTGATCAGTTTTAAGTGTGGAGTGACAGTATTGGATGCACATTTTAAAAGAACATCCTGGATGCTGAGTAGAAAACACTTTGTGATGGGTGAGGAAAGACGCAGAAATTCCAGTTAAAATGCTGTTTAAAACATGAGGATTGATAGGTTCTCAAAAAACCCTTGCAACCAAAGACTCTGTCTTTATTCTTATGGTTCATAAGTGGCAATAAATATAAGATAGAGATCAGAAAAATGGGACTTTAGTGTGAAATGACCACCTAAGGTTCATTTGCTGGAAGGAAAAACCACAAGGACACTGAAGTTTTATGTCCTCACATTCTGCAATCTTCTCAAAGTTCTGTGGCAAGGAACCTATAGCAGCACTGGTGTGCCCATTGGAAGGGTTAGAAACCAAAATGCCTCTACATCTGCTTTCAAACCACAAATATTTCTAATTGCTTATATTGGACATGAAATGTAGGCAGTGCTGATTTTTCCTCCATTGTTTTTAAGTAATTTAGTACTTTTTAGCATCCTCCCCCCTTAATCATGACTTTGAACAAGAAATACATTTTATAATGCACCCTGTCCCCTCCCCCAGTAGCAGACAATCCACATTTCCAAGAAATGACATCTGGCAACCATTATCACACTGGGTTCATAGCTGCTCATGGGAGATTTAAAAGGGCTAAGAGGAAGGACATGGAAATCAATTTTTAACTTTTATTTTAATTATTGGTTGCTTTGGTTTAATACTTGGTTAGTTCACAAACATCTTGCATCAGGCAGGCAGCAGAATGTTCCCTGATTAAAGAGCCTAAATTTTAAAGTGTATGTTTCCATCCAAATGATTGACATCCACAACAAGCAATGCTGGCCTCCTCTGGATACCTTCCTCAGCTTATGACTTTCCTCCTGGTGGAGAGCTGGTTATTTTGGAAGAAGACATTCAAAACCCTCACCCAGGATCCACAGCTCTACCCTTCATAGCAAAGAACTCTTCTCTTGGGACAAATTGTCATCTGTGGAGGACAAGGTTGACTTGTGTGTGCTAAATGCCTATGGTGACACCTATACCCCTCCCCAAATTCCTTAATATTCATATGGGCGCCGGGCGGTGGTGGCGCACGCCTTTAATCCCAGCACTTGGGAGGCAGAGGCAGGCGGATCTTTGTGAGTTCGAGGCCAGCCTGGTCTACAAAGTGAGTCCAGGACAGCCAAGGATACACAGAGAAACCCTGTCTCGAAAAAAAAACCAAAAAAAAAATATTCATATGGGCTCTGGAAAATAAATCAGACTAAGAATAAATGTTGAATTTCTGTAATAATTTAGAAATATAATTAGAGTTTATACACATAGTAAAAAAGTAATGAGACCCTGGCTGGAACAGCCTAAAAGCAAACAGAGAATCACTGATCCCATTTCTCTGCTGTATTCTCCCTCATGACGCTCCTACCTACCATTTTCCAGCTTCCCTTGCAGCTATGAGTGACCTTGGGGTCCAGTTGTGGGGACATAAGCGGAATTAGTTATGATGTCTTTCTTCACCTCCCTGACAAAAATAACAGATGGAGTTAGCATGGTCATCTTCCTTCCTCTTCTTCCTCCCTCCCTCCCACCTTTCTTCCTTCCTTCTCTTCTTTCCTTCCTTCCCTGTTCCACTCCTCCTTTCCTTTCTTCTTTTCTGTCTTCCTGCTTTGAGCCTGAGGATGGAGCAGCTTCATTATCTATCTTGTAAATGGAAGAAGCAGAGTCCACAGAGATACCAACCTCAAGCCCTGATGCTATGACTGGCTGAACAAAGACCCACAGTTGCTGTTCACACTTGGTATAGAGGAGAATTAATCTCTTTTTATTTGAGTCTATGTAGTTCACTTTTCATATTTAATATACAGACAATACATCCATTGTTAGCTACAGATCCTAGAAAGATCTGGAGCCTTACATCCTCAGAATATAATCTGGCATTCTTCATAGAATATTCCTTCAGGAAAATAATCTTATAACTTGAAAGCTAAAGTGTGCTCTATTTCTTGGCAGTAAACATTGACATGTATTGTGATTTTTTTGTATTTAAATATTGAATTGGACATTGTTGAGTGAGGGAAATACCAAGGAGTTTGTAGAAAGGATTTACAGCTAGAATATCTTCACAAAAACAGAACTAAAAAGCCAAATAGCACATGGTGAGGAGAAACTTCTTAATAACAAAGCAGCAAGCCCCAGCCATCTCTGAAGCTTGGAAGACCAAGAAAGGGAATGTAGGTTGGCCAGAGGGATATGGGACCATTAGGGTCTCCCCGAAGAAAAGCAGAACAGGAAGGGCAGAGAATAAATTTAAAAGCAAGCAGCTAATGACCAGTGCAGACATTTGCTGCTGTTAGTAGTGAGGTATACATAATAATATCTGAATGACTTTTCCCTCTCTATTGAACTTACAATGATCATAAAACATTCATCACACAGGATGCCAGATGTGGGTGTTTCCTTGAGAGGAAAACATACATTTTCCCCTAATATGTTTAGAACAAAATCACAAGAAAGTTCTACCTTAAGTAGTTACAAGATTGAGTTATGGAACAAAGACACAGAAGAGCAAATGACCTAGCAGTATAATTGCCATCATAATGGCCCCCTTTGATTAGCCTGAGATCATCAGGAAAACATTCCCTCTGCCTAACTCCATGTGCAGCTTCTCTGAACACAAAGGACACCTGATCCTCACAATGTCTACCTCAGTGGAGAAGGAAGAAGGTAAGAGCAGAACAGTTGAGAATGCCAACGTCGGGCTGGAGAGATGGCTCAGCCGTTAAAGGCTAGGCTCACAACCAAAAATATAAGAGAATGCCAACGTCATCTTCCACGGAAAATCTGGAGTCAGCAAAGTGTAGGGTTGACTAAAGACCTAATACATACATAAAGTTGGATTGTGTCAGGAAGTGTTCTTAAGGCTGTAACACATTACAGAAGGAACAGAGGTTAAATGTCCCTTATCCTAACTACTTGGGTCCAAATACTTTTGTATTTTAATGCAAGGGCTTTGCATTTCAGATTTTGCAATGTTAGCATATGTGCAATAAGGTAGCTGCATGATAGGACTTAAGTTAAGTCACAGAGTTCATTTATGCTTCTTATATACCTTATATGCATATCTAAAGCTAATCTATGAAATATTTCTAGTGTACCTGTATGTCCACAGCAACCTTCATAGGTGGCCAGGCATGGCATTTTCTGCCATGTCATATTAGCATGCAAAAAGTTCCATGTTTACACTTTCACATTAGGGAAGCTCTGCCTACATTTGCTTTCCAGAAATGTGTATTCTTTCCCTACCATTTAAGTCTGTGGTCTTACATAAACATCTTTGCAATTGGAGAATGCACCATGGTTTATTGGGTGGCATATTCCAGAGACAATTATGATCATTAGGGAACTCAGAGTTTTCTGAAAATTTTCTTCTGTCCCACGGAGCTGTTCTTCCTTCCTCCAACCTCTACTCTCTGCAAAGCTTTCTTTGGTCACCCGGTCTCCCCTTGAACTTTCTCATCAGTCACACTCTTGCTGAAAAATCATATGCAGAAAAATCATATAAGGCAGAACTGCCTTGGTGACTCCATTCTTGGGCCACTTGGGCAGGGAGGGGGAAGACCTTCTTCTCTGGAGATCTCTGTCTGTAGAACTTCTAACAACATCTATCACCATATCATGGCTGGATCTGAGATGTCCTTTATAGCATTAAGCACACTTAGGTTGTCAGTAGTGTTGGGTTGTTTGGGATTTTTTTATACTTTTCTACACCATCATAGTATGTTTTTACTTCCATTGTTAACTGCTCTCAAAATGGCACTATTTTTCAGTTGTGTCATTGGTCTTTTAAGATGAACATACTTTTTTTTTTTTTTTGGTTTCTCGGGACCCAGCCATATCCCTTCTGGGTATACATCCAAATGACTCCTCGCCAAATCACAAGGAAGTTTCCTCATCTATGTTCATAGCAGCCTTATTTGTAATAGCTAGAAACTGGAAACAACCTAGATGTCCCTCAACTGAGGAATGGATTAAAAAACTGTTGTATATCTACACAATGGAATACTACTCAGCTATCAGAAACAACAAAATCATGCAATTTGCAGCCAAATGGATGGAACTAGAGAAGCTCATTCTGAGTGAGCTAACCCAGACTCAGAAGGATGCACATAGCATCTATTCACTTATAGTTGGATTTTAGCTATATAGTACAGGATAACTATACTACAACCAATGCACCAAAGGGAACATGAACATAGACTTTTTTTCCTGTCAATGATATACTTTGCCCTAGTGGTGCTGCCTTGTAGGCCCCCAGTGTATGAGGAGGCTCTTGGCCCTCATATGACTGCTGAAATAGGGTGGGGAACTGTCATGTAGGGACATACCACTTCAGAGGAGTGGGATGGAAGGGATAGAGGGTAGAGGATGGGAGGGTGGGACTGGGAGGGGTGGAAAAAGGACACTGTGATGGAGATGTAACCTGAAGTAATAAATAAACAATTTTTTTAAAAAAGATGAACATACTACTTGTTTAAAAATCTGACATGGATGTCTATGGCCCCTTTACTGAAAAAGATTTACTGAAATCCTTACCTCTTTGCTTAGAGACAAAGTAAGTCTGTTGAAGCTGCTGGAATACTGCTTCGGTGGATTCCACCACTTTTGAATGGTTGATATCCCAACTCTTTAGAAAACAGTTCTACCATATGAAACTAAAGGATTTTATTAACCCCGTTAGGTCAGTTACTTTTCTTGTTACTATAACAACACACCTGACAAAATACAGCCTAAGGAGAGTTTATTTTGTCTCACAGTTTGAAGGTATAGTCCTTCATAGCAGGGAAGACATGACAGCAAGAGTGTAAGGCCGATGTTCCCGGAGTATCCTCTAACACAGAAAAAAAAAAAATGGATGCTTTGAGTTCTTCCTTTTTACTCTATCTACAATCCAGCCATGGCACGGTGCTGCCTAAGTTCAGCTTGGATCATCTCATATAAATTAACCGAATACAAAACTTCCTCACAGACACAGGCCTGTCTCCTAGATAATTTTAGATCCTGTTAATAATCAGTATTAATCATCTTATAGTGATTTTTTTTAAATGAAGTTTATTTTGTGACTCTTTCTGTAAGTTCTGGCTCCTATTTCAGTTACATGTCTCTTGCCTATTTAGTGACTTTTTCCAAAATATTTCAGTGCTTTTCATGAGCCAACTCTTATAGATAGTTAATTTTACATGTCAGCTTGGCTAGGTTTCATAGTCAAATATCCTGGGTGTTTCTGCTGGAGCATTTTGAATGCGGTTGATAGATAAACTCAAAGATTGCATGAAGCAGACTGCCCTTTGTGGTATGAGTAAATATCATGGATCAGCTGAAGGCCTAGAAAGAGCAAAAGGCCGGTTCACTTTTGAGTAAGAGGGAATTGCTCCTGCCTTATAATTAGCTTTGAACTACAATGTGAGTTCTTCCATAACTTACAACAGCTTTTGACCTTTGGACTCAAAAGTAGTCATTTGCTCTGTAGATTTTAGACTTGCCACTCTCTATGAACATTCAATTCAATTTCTGATTCCAAATATTTTATATGTGTGTTCTTTTAATGCAATTATAATGCTAAATATTATGCATACATATATTCTTTTAGCATTCCCTTGCAGTATCACACACACACACACACACACACACACGCGTGCGTGCGTGCGTGCGTGTGTGTGTGTGTGTGTGTGTGTGTATCTGTCTGTGTGTTTATTCTCTATTGGTTTGGTCTCTCAGAACCCTATCATATTATCCCATTCCTCCATTTTGAAAATGGATGCTTTTTTTCCTCTTCAAAGCATCCTTATGTCTCCCACTTTGCATTTGGCAAATTTTTACCAAGAACAAACTAGAGAACTGAGTATCACCAACAAGTCATGCTGATTGATTTCTGTGTATGGAACACAAAGATGGTTTGGGAGGCAAACCCACTCAAAACATGATTTACGAATTTCAACTGTTATCAAGCTAATCTTAAGACAAAACCACTAAGATTGCAAATTTGAAAATAACCATATATATTAATAGAAATTTCCTGATTAGTTTTCTTTTGCCACTAACAAAACTTTTTTCTAAAGTGTATTCTTATTACATTTACAAAATAATAGAATTTTAGTTTTAAAGGCCAAGAAGGATAAAAGTAATTGCTTGCTATCTAGCCACAATCATAGCTAGATTTATAGGAGAAAAAGAATGCAACACAAAAATAGAGTTATATTTGAGGTTGAGTCTTTTGTTGCTGGGTTCACCAAGGCCCAGCCATGAAGGCAACTTGGCCTGTGCATAAAGAGGAGAAACAAGAGGCCAACTTTCTGCCTGTGTAATGGCTTCAATATGAAGCAGCAAATGGGCACAGACTGTTGTTTACATATAGAAAGTTTAGCTCTATCATACTGAACTTGTTTTCCTACATAAAGGAAGAAGTAAACTGCATCACTGTGGAGTAATAGTCCCCACCTCCCATTTATCAATGGGAGTCTCAGAACAATTAGCCTCTTTGGATTCACTCTGAGTTGTAATTTTCCTAGCTCTTATACCCAAGGAGAGGAAGACAACAGTAAAGGAGATTTATGTTCTTAGTCTCCTTAGAAACTAACACTGAGACATCTCATGGCACTCAGACTAGTTTGAAGACATTACAACAATAATTTTCATGGCTAATTTTGCACTTCCATGATACCCAGAGAATAAGAGGAAAGCACAAACAGTGACTAATCTTATAACAAACCTTTCCCATGATGTTTCACTTAATTATCACAAAAAAACAGCAATGTGCTATTACGATCCTTGTTGCATAAACAAGGAGCCTGAATCTTTGTTATTTGACACAGCTTGATGGAAAATGTCGCCCAGCACTTGATGATAAGACATCAGTGTCATTGATAAAATTTGCCCCGAAATGTTGAGCCTGAAGTTGAAAGTCTGTTAGTAAGGGCTTGGCTAGCTAATTACCTATTGCTGTCTTTGGACTTAGATCTACTCCACACTAAGGGGCTGCATTTTGGTCCAAGGAAGATGCTCTCTGGATTCTGAAGAGAACTTATTCTGAGTTCTGAGACTGTACCTGCAAACACAGGAATTCCATTACCATAACCTCCATGGAGGTTTGTTTTTTTTTGTTTTGTTTTGTTTTTGGTTTTGGTTTTTTTTAGCCTATTTCCCACTAAACACATGCAGATATAGCTGAGAGAGGTCTCAGGAATAAACTGTACCTCAGTTTACCTCATGTTTGGCTCATGTCATTGACAGAGAAATCACTCTCAACTTTAATGTGGAATGCTGTCAGACCCAACCCCCTGATTTGCTGATGAGCTAATATGTTGCTCTCCAACCCAAACAGCACTTTCCCCACATGCCTTGTGTAAACCAGACTTTCATTTGACTTTGTTTGTGAAGAATAATTAAGGTTTTGAGAAGGCATAATAGTCTTGCCAGTTCAGCTACTCCAGAGAGGAGGGCACAGGTAAGCCAGTCCCATATGAGTATGAGTGTGGGAGAGTTGGCCCAGCCCCTCGCAGGCTGTGAGGGTGGGTCCTGCACCTTGACTGGGGAACACAGAGGAGCTGACTCTAAAGGTCTGGGTGCAGGTAAGCCAGCCCCAAGGGCATGAGAGCAGGAGACTTGACCCTGCTTCCTCCTGATGATAGCATTGGGTGCATAGCCAGAGTTAGGCCTGGTGGTGTGGATAAGGGAAAGTTGGAGGGAGGGCTGACTAGCTCAGCTCCCATCCAGGCTCAGATCCAGGACTCTGAGTTGACCCACCCCAAAATCTATGCCATCTACAAATGGTGGTGACTTATGAAAGAGCCAGACCCGCTGATCCAAAGGTGCAGGATCTCCATCACAGACGGCAACAACAGGATAACCAGGAGGAGGCCTGGTGACAATCCAATATTGATGGTGTCACAAAAGCCAGAGATCTCAGACTAGACCAATGACTCATTGCAATGAACATTTGCAAGGGACGATGTGTGTGGATGGAGGGATATACTGTGGGACACACTGTGACACACTACAACTTCCACGACTAGATGTTTTCTATGTTTTGTTTTTTGTTTGTCTCTCTCTCTCTCTCTCTCTCTCTCTCTCTCTCTCTCTGTGTGTGTGTGTGTGTGTGTGTGTGTGTGTGTGTGTGTGTGTGTGTATGTGTGTGTGTTTTTGGGGGGAGGTTGCAATGGCAAATGGAAGATATGAGGGGACAAAGAGATGAGTGGGACTGGGGTGCACGATGTGAAACTTACAGAAAATCAATAGAAAGTTAAAACAAAAACAAATAGAAAAAGAAATATTATGAATTACTCCAGCAATCCAGTGTATGCAGGGCCATGGGCACAGATGTACATAAATACACAAATGCACAAACACATACACACGTGCCACACAAACTTACGATACACACACACACACACATATACACTCATACATATACATACACACAATACACATGCAAACATGTACACAAACACATCAAACATGCAATCTTAAACACATACGTGCATACACATGTAAAACTACAAGTGAACATGTTTATTATTTTATTGTATTAGCTCAAACACATTGGCCATTGTGTTTGCCATCTCAGGAAGTTTAAAAAACTCCCTCCAGGGTTCACAGCTAGCATAAGGCTGAGATTTTATCCATCTTGATTTTCTCTTTCTACACACAATGCTCATCTCTTTTCTGCCATGCCCATGGTAGCTTCTCTCATCTCCTTCTTTATCTCTTTCCAAAGTAAGCCGAGTCTTCTCTCTAGCCTAACAGGTGATGGTGCAGGGAAGCAGTATTCTATGCTGAGGCTGATTTCCTGAGAGTTCTTGAGGGCTTCCATGACTACCATGTTGTTCCATAGACCTTCGTAGCTGAAGCATGCTGGTCCCCTCTCTCCTCAAGCCAAGCACAATTATTGTACCTATAAGTTTTCTTGTAAGAAAGGGTAACTTAGCTTTTAATTCAGACTTCACAACAACTATCAAAGCTGAAATTTAAGGCAGGAATGAAGCTATGAAGTTTATGCAATAACTTCATAGGCAACAACAAGCTATGAAATTTTATTTAAAAAATTATTTCTCAGCTTCCAAATGGGCTTGCAGAAAAATGGTTAAGATGTACTACATAAAAACTCTATAGATAAAGGATTAGCTGTTGGTGAATTTCCAACCCTTGCTAATGCACAGGGTAGGAGGTAATGACTCGGATAGCGGATGGTGCCTTATGCTATCCTGCTACCTGGGAGTGCTGAAGGATCTCATGGTCCGGAATCTAGTTCTGAGATGCCACTAGCCTGGTGACATTTTTCTTAGATTTTTAGACTCATGTTCAGAGAGGAGATGTAGTTCAAAAACTATATGCTTCTTCAATAGTCACACCGAATTTTGAATTCTCAAAGTCAAAAAAGACAGCTTTCATTTTTCAGTGTCTTTTTCCTTTATTTTTTTAACAGTTTTGTACATGTGAACAACATGTCTCCATCATATCCATACCCCACTCTATTCTCCATGCTCCCACCAGACAGGACCCAACATATCCCCCTCCTGCCTTCTTGTCCTCCTGTGCTGTTTGTATCCACAGTTGTAGTGAGTTGATGAGCACTTCACATCTTCCAGCTCTTGCATTCTTGTGGCTCCTCTTCTATGATGATGTTCTCTGAGCCTTGTGCAGAGGTTCAATACAGATGCCCCATTTAGGGTTGAGCACTCTGCAGTCACTTGTTCTCACCCCTTTGGCCAATTATGAATCTCGGCATTAACTGCTGTCCACTGGAGAAACAAGCTCCTCTGGCCCGTTGACAGCAGCATTAACATGTGACTTTGGTGTTTAAATGAGAGATGTCCCCACAGGCTTTGGTATCTTAACACTCCAACTTGAGTTAGCTGTGCTGTTTGGGGAGTGGAGCACCCTAGCTGGAGAAACTAGGTCACTGGGTGCGGACTTTGAGAGTCTACACCCTTACCCCACTTACAGTTTGCTCTCTACTTCTTGTTTGCAGTTGAAGGTGTGAACACTCAGATTCCCGCTGAGGCCACCCTTCTATTATATCTCCCCCGCCATTATAGACTCTCCCTCCGGAACTGTAAGTCAAAACAAACTCTCTCTTCCCTAAGTTGCCTTTGTCTGTGAATGTTTTATCACTTTACCAACAATGAAGTATAAACATGAACAGTTAGAAGACAGTTTTACAACATGTTCATTTAGTAAAACAACAGGAGTGAGTCTCCCCCTAGGACTTGCAGCCTCTCTGGGATGGGCTTTTCATCAGGTTTATAGTACCAGGCATGAATCACCTCCTGTGTATCAGGCCTCAGATCCCACCAGAAGTTCCTTAGCTTCCCACCCCCCACACTTACCTCGGCATATCTTTCCTGGAAAACTGTGTTGTCTCATTCAGGACTCACTACTGGGGAATATCACAGATGACTTTTCTCCCCAGGCAGTTTCCATAGCACCTTCTCAACTTCTGAAAGCTAGCCAGAATGAAAGAAGCTTTCAGGTCCATTCCAGCTTGATTTCTCTATAACCTGCAATCAGAATGTGGCTTAAAATAGATACCTTTCAAATTTACTCATTAGAAAGCAAAGGTTCTCCTTTTTAAAAAAACTGTTCCAAAAACTTTTATATGGTTCTCTGGAATAAAAAGAGAGCCAAAATCAGATGTCTGTCAAGGAAACACCTGCTGTAAAATATCACAGAGCCCTCTCTGGAGAAGATTATTGTCATGGCCTCCTTTCTTTCCTCTAGCCTCTCGCTGACTCACTGTACTCAGATGCCCTTAAAAAAGTCACTACACTCCTAGGGAAATGAGAAGTCAGTATCTCATTGAAGATAATGAGATCATGCTTCAATTACAAAATGCTAGTTGATGATGTTAAAACTGTTTGTTTTAAGGTCATTTGGATTCTAATTTAGAGGGACAATATGTGATCTCCCCCCCCCCAAAAAAAAAGAAAAAAAGCAACAAGTAGTTGAGCTCCAACAGAGCAGGAAAGAGGCTGAGCAGCCATCTCATTGAGACATTCATGAGCATAAGGCCAGGCACACAGATACAGTAGGTGTTCAACATGTAACTGCTAAATGAGAGCTCTGGATGGCTTCTAGCTGTAAACTACTGGTGATGCAGCAAGAAAAGCACATGAGCAACAAGACAGCCTGGTAGTATAATGTCATTGAGATAAATGAATGGTCTTTGGGCTGTTTTGTAAAAGAACTGAAAAACAATGGAGAAGTTATGAATGGTTAAGTCAGCTTCCATAATCATGTCCTTTTCACAGGCAGAGAAGAGAGACCTTGAAGAGGTCCATCAAAGTTGTCACCAGAAAGTGTTTGTCTGCTGCCTTAGAACATGGAAGAAATGTCCTGGAAATAATAGAAACATATGGAACACAAGAGCATCCAAGTACCTCCTATGCTGCCAGTTTTGATTGCCTGTACCTCAAGTACAACGTCTGAAAAACCTGCAGGGCTTGGGAGGGGCTGTAAACAGAGTAGAGCTAGTCAATGAGGAAAGGGTTACTTTAAAAATATCTAAGAGGCTAAGAAAGTTGAGAGCTGCACGTGGGGTAGGTAGAAAGACATCCTAAAAACAGAACTTATAGAAATGGGTTAAAGATGAGAGAACTGAGTGATAGATTGGAAATTTGTTAATAATGAGAAGCCTGTTTCCCTGGAGGAAGCCCATCACGACAGGGCACTCTGGACCACGTTTGAAATACTGTTCCCTAGAGAACCAGTTCTTCCTTGGCTCATTTCAGTGACAATGCGCATTTCTGGCTGAGTGCTAGAAGACATGAAGGGCATCTTTTATTTTCCTAAGAGGAAATTGAACCTGTGCTTTGTGAGGCTTCAGCATATACCTGTGTATGAAAATATGAGCCAAATGCTTTTGAAGAGAAACAGAAGTATGCTGCCCTTGTGACAGAGAAGTGTCCAAGAACAAAGACATGTATTCCTGCATGCAATTTCTACCCTATGGATTCTTTGTTGTGATACATTTTATGACCAACTTTAAAGGCATTGACCTGTTGATCTTGCTCTGGTTTTTATTGCCTGCATCCTACTTACATAAGAAAAAGTCCCTTAGGAAAACCAGGATTTTCCTTTAAAACAAATACCGTGTACAGGGCCCCAGAATCCTACAAGTCTCTCAGCTGCCATGGTTTTCACTGCTCTGAATGTATAAAATAAAAATAACAAGAAAATGGCATCGTTCAAGGAAGTTGAGAATGTCGCAAGGGTCCCACCCACATGTTGCCCCATGAGTGGATTTAGAGAGCTAATCCACAAAGACACTTGAAGTTGCCTCACCAGATGCCCTCCACTTGGCTGGAAGCTGAGTTATGCCAAGAAGCCACTCTTCTAGTGAGTGGGATTTCTAATTAACACTGAAAATGCATGGTAGCTAAGTTTGTGGTGAAGACAGGCCATCTCCTCATTCTTCTTAGTTGGAGCCAAATTAAACTATGAAAGGGGGGCAGGACCATCGCTCACGGTGGGGCATGGTGTTTTCTCCTGCACAAACATATAATTAGGCTGTCTTAACCTCTTGGTTCAGCAATAAACACCACTTCAGAGACTAATTTACAGGCAAAAGTCACAGAAGGATGTGAAATAAAACTCTCAGTGTTCCAGGCCTGAGAGAGGGCAGTTTCAGTATTTCAAGTCAGCAAAAATCCTTCTGCACTTACCACAAACTAAAATGAGATTGAAATAAGGGCTGTGTATTCAAAACATTGAGCATACCAGCTAATAAAAAATACATTTGTGACTGGTCATAAAAATAGAGAATGTAATTGGCTATACCCTAGAAATATCTTTCACTTACAGTATTTGGGAAGACAGAGTCTTCCATAATATTGACTTTGCGAACACGTCTACATTTTTCTGTCCACCATAATTATGCATCAATCAGTGACACCTAACCCCTGTAGCTGCCAACAGTAGTTGACTGTGGTAGTGGGAGGTGAGCTGTTTGAATGGCAAGTACTGCTGGTGTGGGGTGGAGCAGGCTGAGGTGGGGGGTCTTGCAGTCTTCCAGGTTCCTAAGGCTAAAGTGAGGAGCTTCTGAAGGGACATAGAAGCTGTTCTTCATCTGTCTACTTTGTCCCCAAAGTATTCTTTAAACATGAAACACAACACAGACCCCGCAAGTGAGGTCACAGAGAGTAAATACACCTCTCCATGGGAATTGTGTTTTCTTCTGACCAAAGCAGAGCTGGAGATGGAGAAGCTGTGGTCTGACAATGGTTGAATTTCAGAAACAGTTACAAAAGAGTGTGGGCTGTGGATATATTGGACATGATTCATGTGGTGTGAGAACTGGAGAAAGGATAGTTGGCAGAGACACACAAGGAAGACTCAGAGACACACCAGTGGGATGAAAAGCCAAACAGCTGAGCATATAGTCTTATCCATAACCAAATATGAATTATTTGTAGATTATTTTCTCCTGAGTCCCCTCTCACAATATAAAGACATAAAATAGCTTGACCTAAAACATGACTGAATCATGTTTTCTCCCAAGTCCTCTTTCTACAACTAGTCCTCCATTCAACCAAGGTTTTCCAGGGTAAGGTCTGTGTTGCTAAGTCTTTGGGACCTAGAGGTGCCTATTATCAAGTACAACATCTGATCTTTATGGAATAAGTGAGTTAAAGATAGAAAGAATGAATGACTATCTTCCCAACTGGAATACCAAGCAATGAACCAATCTTATACTTTCAAAATGTATATCATGGTAATGCCAAGACTCCACGGTGGATGAAAATATTTGTTGTGCCAGCCTAATGACCCAAATTTGATACCAGAATCTACAGTGGAAGAAAGAGTCAACTTCAAGGAGCTGTCCTCTGACCTCTGCACACACAGTTAGCACACACACACAAACACACACCACAAGCACATACTAATAAATAATTTTTAAAAGATTAATGTAACAACAAAAATCCCACTTGGGAGTGATCTTATGAAGAAAAAAATAATGCCAGGCAGTGATGGTGCACGCCTTTACTTTAATCCCAGCACGGGGAGGCAGAGGCAAGCTGATCTCTGTGAGTTTGAGGGCAGGTTGATCTACAAAGCAACTTCCAGGACATCCAAGGCTATATAGAGAAACTCTTTGTCTAAAGAAAGAAAGGAAAGAAGGAAGGAAGGAAGATGATTAGTAAATTAATTCAAATAGCAGAATAAGGCTAGGTCCTTTTTTTCCCGACATTTATTTATTTCTTCAAGTTACATCTCAAGTACACTCCCCTCCCTGTTCCCCCTCCCCGTCCCACCCTCCTCTTCCCCCTCTCCCTCCTATCCTTTTTCTTTTTCCCCCCAACAGCTCCCCCTTTTAGTACAGTAAAAAGCTCTTTTTCTTGCAACAATAAATACAATACAAAGCAATAAGAACAATTAGGGAACAATTATGAAAATTATAACATATAACATACATTCTCAATGTCCAGTCCATAGGTATTTGGCAACTGATATTAATATTCTATTTTCTATCTATATCGATGAGTTTAAAGTTCTATACCTAATTCAGTTTCTATCCTAACTTGCATCACCAACTTAAAGACATCTTCTTAGACCTAGAACATCCTCTTAATTCCTAAACAACTTAAAATTTAACTGTGAGACTGTAACTATCTAGTCTTCAACCATATAAGAGACCAAAATTTTTTGATATTGAGACATGTCAGCTCCTGACAACACCCTCCATTCTACTCCAAGTAGGTGATGAGCATCAAAGAATCTCCATTTGTAGATAGCTGCATTAGTGGCAAGCCTGTCAGTGGGCAAGAGAAACCCCTTGCTTCAACTGTAGACAGAATGCTGTCTGAAAAGAACAAAATTTGGAAGCAGGTAAGTCGACAGCCTAGTTCTGCCAAGACAGGGTAGGCAAATCCTTCATAATTCCTGCTTTACAATCAATGTTTGTTAGAGAAACGGGGCCAAACAGCTGAAGATAGATGCTCCAACATTATAGAGAGAAACTGGGGACTGTCCAGGCAACCAGTTGTCTGTCATTTCTTAGTTTTGGAAGCTGCTTGCTCTGCACTTCCTGTTTATGGCTAGGTTCTTAAGCTACTGTTGTTGAGAGAAATGTTCCTATATTTTAAAAGAGTATTGATTATGAGAAAAAACAATAAGCTATATTTACTTTGAGAATAGTGATTTCTCTCTTAAGCACTGATTTTTACAAAGTAAACCAGGCAATTCTCAATTATAGACAGTAGCCTTTATTTTTTTAATGACACCAAACTGAAATTGTTATGCCAGTAAGGATGTTAGTTTTTGTATTTTAAATTTTAGAGAGTAACAGTGACTCAGCACTTGAATGGTAAGAATAATTTTAAAAAGGTAATTGATGCCAAATATCAAATTACTTCAAACTGGCCCCTATTCATGTTATTAGAAGAAGTTTTAAAAGCTGAGCTCTCTTTCAAAATCTCATCAGTAACTTTATAAATACACGGGCATGCACTGACTACAAAACTCCAGTTGATATCCTCAAGAGTAGTATAGCTGTGGCTGAGATTTTTATAATTTTCAGATCCAACCCACAACGCAGGCAGGCAATTCTATTTAAATGTTGGGCTTAACTTCCTTACAGTGCTTCAGGGCCCCTTTAAGACTTAGGGTTCCTCGTCTTTCAGACCAACTTTAAGCAACTGAACAGTAGCAATAGGATATGGTACTGGAACTGGAGATTGTAATAAAGTATATAATTCCATACTAATGAGATATCTGTGCTTTCAACATTACTGGAGTTGCTTTATTTATTTATATATTCAGTTAAATCCTGCTTTAAATACTGGCAATACTGAAACCAATGAGGTTCAGTCACAGAATAATTACTGCTATTGAAAAATAGTGAAATTGTGATGTTTGTGTTTCATCTTCAAAAAGAATGTATACTTATGCATATATTATAAATTTAGATTTTGGGGTGGTCTTGTTTATTTGTTTGTTGGTTTTGTTTTGGGAGAAGCTGGTTTTTGAGATACACTTTGGAACAGGTACTACAGACTAGGTTGGCCTCAAACTTTTGGTCCTTTGACTGCTCTGCCTCCCAAGTGTTGGAATTATAGGTTTCCAGAATCATGTCTGGATAAATTTATATTTTTAGACTTAAAAGGATGATAATGAGCATGACTTTTTTTTTTTGGCTGCTTGTAGAAGATAATATGGTCATTAATAACAGATTTTACAGGTTTTAGAGAAAGCAATAGTTAAATGAAATACAGTATAATATGTGAAAATTTTAAGAACTAAGAAAGGGAAGTAATTTCAGTGGAATGATGAATCAATCTGGGCTATCCATGTTCGGTCTGTAGGTAGAAGTAGGTGGACTGCCTATGCCAGCCCTGTGTGTTTGAACGGTACATATGCTCACCTTAGCATAGGGCTCTGATAAATGAGAGGTCAGAAAGACACTTCAAAACTCAGGCCTGGCTTGTCGGGCCTCAGTGGAAGAAGAGACACTTAGTCCTGATTCAGCTTGATGTGCCAGGCGGGGTTGGGAGGCGGGAGGGTCCCCTTCTCAGAGAAGGAGAGGGAGAATGGAGAAAGTGGGTAAGAGGTGGGACTGGGAGGAGGGGAGGGAGTGGGGCTGAGGATTGGGAAGTAAAATGAACAAATAAATTTTTTAAAAAGAGTCATTCATACGGCTTCCGCAGGCAAAACCCAGTAACATTTGCAGGAGGAACATAGCACTACACATATTCTAACCGCGGGAAATACTTGCAACCATAACCATGGGCTTTCACAGATCCTGTAATTTAGGCTCCAGCTGGAGCCAAGGTGAGAGCTGGAGCCCATAATGTCAAGGCAATGAACGGTTGCTGTCAAATCAAACACAAGGAGATTTTCTATTGTGTAACAAAAGGGGAGAATTCAAGGTAAAAAAAAAAAACTTAGTTTAATTATGAGTCTTTTAATGTCTTTTCATAATCAGTTAGTAAATACCTGGACAATAAAATTGAATTTAAGCTTTTAATAGGCCACGTTGACTTGAGCCGAAACAACTGGAATTATCAGCTCCAATCATTGAGTAGTAACGGGCTCCCAGTCCATGCCAGGAGAAACAAAGCTATTCAAGGGCATTTCTTTTCTCTGTGCCTCACCATAATAAACACTTGTAATATTCCCCCTCCCCTTTCTGGCGTGTAGGACGCAGGTCTTATTTATCACAGTGTGAGACACACCTGGCACACGGATCAGGAAACAACTGTTTTACTTCATTTCTGTCATCACCTTCCAACAGATTTCTTTCACATTCCAATTTGGACTGGACGACTCGACTCTTTCTCCATAAGTTCTCCATTAACAGATTCACAGCAGAAGGCGCCATTGGTCCGTTTCCTCTTGCAGCCATTAATTACCCAGAGCGGCGTGTTTTGACTGGGGAGGCAGCAGGCTGCAAGTCACCAGCCTTTACACGCCTCTGTGAGCGACGTCTTCATCCTCAGCACCAGGCATTTCGCATTTTGCAAAGCAGTGAGCGACCGTGCGACAGCTCCTGGCCAGGCCAAGACCATCCCAGAGCCAAAGAAGCAGTCCTAGCATCAAGTTCAGCTCCCTCTCGCCACTGGGCCCCTCACAGAGGACTTTGTTTGCTAGGCTTTCACTTCCCAGGTTCGGCCAGATGAAAGATGCCTTTGCTTTCCGAATTAGTGAAGAGCCATCAGACTTGAAGTCTGAGGTCTGTGAGCTATGCACCAATAAACCTTGAAAAGCTTGAATTACACTATAACCCACAAAAATTTTCAAATTAAAAAGGCATATTTAGAGGCCCCCTGCGGATAGTGATTTTATTTAGTTTAATTCCCTCTTGTGGCCAATTAGGTAGACACCCCTGCAAACAGGCATACACTCCTGGGGGAAAAAAAAGAGGTTAGCTTCGGATTTGGGGTGGGGGGAGGGTGGTGGCCGTACATCATTCCTCAAATAGAGAGAAAGTGTTTTCCTGGCTGTTCTGTGAAGAGCATGGCCTTTAGAAATCAGTGAGAATGTGTGCAAGACAGAGCTTAAGCTCCTTCATCTTCCATGTTTCAAATCCATTTTTCAGAGGGTTTTTTTCCCTCCAGCTTCTGTCTAATTTGCCCTTAATGAACTACCAAATCAGAGAATGAAAGTTAAATTTCTGCCCTGATAACCCAGACTGTTCATTCAGCTCCTTTTGATTCAATTTCAAGGGACTTCTTTGGCTTCAAAGGCATGGTTATTCACTGGTTTCTTTTCTATTTGGTGTTTAAGGAAGTGACTTGCACACCTTCTGAGCACCTTTATCTCCCATACATGGAGCTCCTTTAGAGAGAGCTCAGCTTGGCTTGACAGACCCCTGCTACACACTTGTTTCCAGCTTCTCTTCATGCTCATGGCTACTCTCTCCATCAGAAATGAAAATGTGCCCCGTTGTCTCATCTGGTGGCAGGCTCCACACGCACCATATGAAAAAGGAGTTAATAAAATGCACATTGGAAATATAAAACAAGGTCAGGGGCGACAGTTTGGCTGAAGGTCTTTCTTTAAATGTGGAAAACAAAGGAACAGGAATGAGATTGCTTTAGCAGTTGCAGCTGTCTGTCGGGGAGGCAGATGAAGAAGTCCCAGCTACCTGTTCCATGGGACCCTCAGAACCACTGCCCTGTACCTAACCCAAGCCTCTCCCCTGAAGGATAGGTTTCCCAAGGTTCAGAAAGGTTGAGTGGGGACAGGAGGAAGTCTCCATCCTGCCCCTAAAAGAGCCACAGAGATTGGAGGAACAAAGCAGTGGGAGATATGAAAATCAAGTTGCGGGTGCAAAGGCCTGCATAAAACTCCAGGCCCTGAATGACTGGAAGTCTGTAGTAATGAATGGTGTTCCTGTGTGTGCTGTGAAAACCACCAGGATCGGACGCTTGTAGGTGGTAGGTTTTTAAAAGTAAGTACTTAAAAAAAAAAAAAAAAAAAAAAAAAAAAAAAAGATCTGTGGTTGGGTCCATGGGATGCCAACCACACAGGAAGAAAGAAAACCTTGTCAGCAGGCAACCACTTGCTGTGTAAGACCTCAAGCCTACCAGTTGGCAGACTTATTTTCCTATTGAACTGCCTGATTACTTTGGCAATACTTAAGAGTGTAAAGAGTGTAGTGAAACTCCACCAGGAGAACTTCCTCATTTTCAAACGAAGAAGAAAGAGAAAGCACTTCCTATGTCAGAGATGATGATAGAAGCCCACAAGCCTATTAATATGTGAACATAAATTGGTTTATCAAAGTAGCCATGGCCCAGAAAAAAAATTTTATAGCCTTGATAAAGGACAAGACAGGGTCATCTAAATAGGAAAAGAGGGGCTCACATAGACAGACTGGAGTCTATGGTGGAGGCAGCGGAGCCATTGTGACCAGCAAAGCATCCATAGGCAGCCATCAGACACCACTACAAGCCCTCTCTAGTTTTTGTTCCTTCTCCCCTTGAACCCTGGTTTTCTCATTTGTAAAAGGAAAATTATAATTTTACTTTTTCAGACTGAAAAATGCAAAAATTCAGAGCATTTAGCTAGCACCCGGCCTGGAACCAATGCAATGCCCACCTGAGTCAGCAACACATGCTTGCCTGCCTCAGCCTGGGTGAACCATTTCTCAGAACAGTGAGCTGGAGACCAGGCTGTCTCAGGAAAAGTTCATCTTTTAATGGGACTTGCCTGAGTTAGAAGTAGAGAAAGGATCAAGGCCCACAGGAACTTGTGTAAGACATATGAAAGGTGGATAAAACCTTCACCCTGCCTTTTCTCTACCTTCCATTTTGACCTTTATAGGTCAAAATACATCCCAGACACAGTAGTCACTGCTCAGGTGTGAGCTCTGCAAGAGCTGCACTACACAGGACACTGTTGTAGTGCAGAATTTCAGGCTGGAGGTGTGACTCTGTTATAGGGCACGTAGCTAAGATATACAAAGCCCTAGGTTCAGTTTCTACCACTATAAGAGGAAAGGAGGGAGAAAGGGAGAGAGGGAAGGAAAGAGAGAGGGAGGGAATCTCATCCACACCCCACCCCAGGTACTACCATTCTGAAGTAATTCAGAGACCATCCTTATCCACATTAAGGAGGAAGAGTTTTTAAATC
The DNA here is from genome assembly GCA_907164525.1 of Lophiomys imhausi. Lineage (NCBI taxonomy): Eukaryota > Metazoa > Chordata > Mammalia > Rodentia > Muridae > Lophiomys > Lophiomys imhausi. The sequence continues at coordinate 2,397,953 of CAJQZJ010033222.1, read as the reverse complement.
TTGGGCCTATTAGACATGAACTTCTGAGATCAGAACCTGGACTTCCATTCATTTCAGAGATTGTTGTTTGTGGGGATGGTTTTTGGTTTATTTTGCATGACTAGGGGTTTGTTTTACTTAACTATCCTAGACAGTTTTAGACGGTTGGTATCAAGAGGCCAGAGCTTCACATTTTATTTTTAAGTATCTCTAGGTATGATACCATTAGGAAGCGTTACCTTTAATTTTGTATCAATATACAAAGATCTATTCAATTGTGGTTAAATATACTCTTAATTATGTATCACTATACAAAGATCAATGCCTATGTAGCCCAATACAATCTTAATATTACGTCCACATACAAGGGTCAATACCATTGTGGCCAACTATAATCTTAATTTTGTATCAATATACAAAGATCAATACCGATGTAATCCAATACAATCTTATTTTTGCACAATAAACAATTTGGTTTATTTTGACAGAGCCTCCTGGAGTTCAAGCTAGCTTTGAATTTGCAATGTAACTGAAACTGACCTTGAATCTCTGATCCTCCTGCCTCTGTCTCCTGAGTGCTGGGATCACAGATGTGCACCGATTGTCTGTCCATCAATACCCTTTAACCTTTTCCAGATCACTCTGATGCACTATCAAGTTTCAGGACTGCATTACCAAAGGTAAAACTTAACCAAGGCAAGCAGAATAGAAAAAGGGAAGCCATTCTTGAACTAGATCTCTTGAAAGAAGCCCTAGTTATGGAAAGACAACAGAGATATTTTCATATTTACACCTGTACCCCTACACTTTCAGGATAATATAGTACCGGGGTGGGCAGGACATTTATTGGTATTAGGCACCGTGTTTATTGTTGCTGCCCATTTTCCGGTGATTTTAGAACTCTGTAGGGGAGGTGTTGTGACTTTGAAAGGGCTATTTTTATAATAGAATTGTTTCACTTAAAGGTTTATGTAACATGCTGTACTATTAAACAGTAAATAAAAAACACTGATAAACCCCAGGTCCCCCACAGGTAGCTTGGCACATCCTTAATTATCCAGTTTATGAGCAAAATGCCACCTCAGCTTTGGCTCTCGGTTGTTAGGTACATGTGTGCATACACAAGCAGCTTACACACAACATTCTCTGCAGTTTTAGTGTTTAAATGCAATTGCCAAAATATGGAGGGGCAGGGGAGAAGTCGTAAATAAAAGGGCTGAAATTTTGATTGGAGACTGTGTTTTTGTTTTTGTTTTTTTTTTATAGCAAAAGCCGTGTGTGTGTGTGTGTGTGTGTGTGTGTGTGTGTGTGTGTGTGTGTGTGTGTGTGTGTGTGTGTGTGTCTGTGTGTGTGTCCACATTAGGGCACATTCATAGGTGGAGAGACCTAAAAGGTTGCTAATGACAGTAGACTTCATTGAGTTAAATCCATCCAGCTGTTTAAACTATGGAGCTCTGGTGAAAGCCAAAATCCCTTTCACACACACACACACACATCCACGCCCCTGCTAAGCAAACACTGCTTTTAAGCAATTGCTTTTACCCTTCAAGAGGAAAATCCTCTTTGCCTTTGTCATTCAAACTGAAGATAAATACCAGTCAGATAGCAACAGATAGCTTTTGTTCTTTGTTACTGTTTTATAAACCTGTTCCTTTGTTCAATCTTCTGAGTGTTTGCAGCCCTCTCTAACTTACAAAGAAGAGCTTTTCTTGGGGCCTCACAGGCTCACAGCACCTTGCAGACTCCCCCAGTGGTTGCTCCCTGGCATTAGTACCTTGAATCTTCCCTAACAGTCTGGAGTATGAATGCCTTTGGTGGTTCTCTGAAGACTTGGAAAGACTGGCTGGGATAGAGGAAGAAAAAGAGTGATGAAGGTAGTTTCTTAAAGAATCGTCTTTTCTTACTGGACATTGGGAAGGTATACTGGGCCATTTAACTCTCATAAATGTGGCATATTTAATTCTGCTGTTTTGTATAGAATTTACTGTTATAAGAGAAAGAACCATTTGTTGGATTGAAAAGGGAAGCTGTTGGGGGGGAAGAGGGTGGGTGAAAGGGTGGGACAGGAAGGGGGAATAGGGAAGAGTTTGTGACTGAGATGTAACTTGAAAAAAAAATAAAGTACTTATATAAAAAAAAAAAACAAAATCTCATGAATTAGCTTGGTGAATGTGAGAATCTTTTTTAAAAAGTCATTTCCAAGGCCATGATACCTTTCCTGTGTGGGAAGCAGTGGGCATCTACGGGCTCTCCCCACATCCTCAGGCCGTGGATTCAGACTGTTTCCACAAGGCATCCAAGTATCGTGAACCATTGCAAACCCCTGCATCCGGTATTGATTAAACAATGTCTGGAAACAGCAAACATTATTAATATATAGAATGCTAGAGAGATTGATTGCGCTACTTTCATTTTTCTCCTTCCTGCCAGCCCCTTACAGGAGAAAGCCCTGCAGCTGTTCCGAATCCCATTGCCAGAGTCATATTGTAGCTTGTTTTGATGTTTCACTAGCAAATTCTGTGCTTCATACAGAGACAAGTCAAGGAGAACATCCCAAGTTCCAACTGGAAGCCAAGGCACAATCACTCTGTCAGGTACTGTTAGTAAGTTAGGATCATAAAAGATAATAAACTCTCTCCCATCTTTTATGACGGCACACAGAGATCAAACATTTTCCAAACCAGAGCATAAAGCCCCTAGGAGCAGTTCTCCCTGACAGATGTTCATCTGCTATCTTGGTATTGACGTGTTACATAATTTATTGACCCACAGAGGGAAGGAAATACAAAGACCCAAGAAGTCTGGTATTGTACAAGCTGTGAGCCTCAAAATAAACTGGAGACACAATGGCATGTTTTAGGAGCTATTTAAACAGTGTTCTTTTGTTGGTTTTTTTTCCTCAATATTTAAACAAATAAAAATAGAACAAAGAAAATGAGTTAGACCAAAAAAAAAAAAAAGCTTTTGTTACTTTTATTTATCATTGGTTCAATGATCAGCGCACTTAATGGTCAATGACACCATTGACCACAAAATCCTTGGTTCACCCTAGGATTCTTGATTGATTAGGAGTGGGGTGAAATGGACCTTCATAGTAGAGTGCTACTTGCTTTGGTCTTTCTCACTTGAATCAGTTCTGCATGGCTAGATGGAGCATAGGGAGGCAGAACTCTGCACGCCTCCAGGATGATGAGTCTTGAACAAAAAGATGACCTACTCCCAGTGGTGTTCAAAGCCCTGTTAGAGGAAGAGGCCCAGTCCCCTTTACTCAGTACATACATATCCTCAACCCTTCTCCTTCACAGTCCATGTCCCAGACTGACTGGATGAGATGCTGGTTTCTCTTCCCACCTCTGTGACTTTGCTCATAAAGTCCTTGCTCAGATCTACAAATCAAAATCCTTTAAGAGTAGGGCAAGATCAATTGCAGCCTTCCTAATCACTATAGGCGTTTGTGTGAATCACCCCAGAGATCAGTCAACAGTTTCTCCTTCTACACATTTCCTTGAATAAAGCATCAACTATCATACCTCTTTGGGCTTCACCCACCCCGTCTGTGTCTTATAACAGGGATGTCATAATACCTTGTGGTGAGCATTCCTTCCACTCTTGACAGAATTTGGAATCGCCTGAGAGATGGGCCTCTGGGGATGGCTGGGGGAGGTGGGTATCTTGATTGCATCAATGGAGGTGAGAAGACACCTACTGTGAGTGGCACCATTGTTGGCTGGGATCCCAGACTATACAATGGAGAAAGGGAACTGAGCTATAGCTTTTGTTTATCACTCACCACTTTAAGATTTTGGATATGACACAATGAGCCACTTTGAGCTCATTTTGCCCTGACTTTCCTGCTATGATAGACCACAACCTTGAATCATGGGACAAAATAAACCCTTCCTTCTCCAAGGTGCTTTTGTCAGAGTTTTATCACAGAGACAGGAAAAATAACTCTGCCATATTTAATGTCTAACAAATGTTTGTTTGTTTTATTCATAGACACCATACTCATCTTTGGAGTTCTCTCCTCCAAAGCATTCTATAGTTTCACTTGGACTAGGAATAAAGACAAGCTCATTGAACTTCCATTCAGATTGCTTCAAATACATGCCTACACATCCTTAGAATGAATCCTAAACTATTCTATCCTTTCTATGTCTTAGAACATGGGATGTAATAATACCTTGCAGTAATTAGTATTACATACTTGACATAAATTTTTTTTTAAATCACCTGTCGAAATTGTTTCCTTGCTGTCCCCTACCACATTCTACCATCAACCCCAGCTGCCCCTAAGCCCTTCACACAAACTCACACATCTTCATTGGTTATGGGCTTAAACAACCACTACCTTTTTTTTCTATGAAGCTTTCACAAGTTAACTGTTTTCAGGCATCTCTGAAGTTACATTATGTCTTCTGTGTCTTCTAGACAGTCCTTAGAAATCTTCATTGCCATCAAGTGCCAAAATAATTTTGAAGTTATGAATCGTGTTTCCTTCATTTTTAAGCTTCTCATTGTTCCAAGTGGCTTTCATCAAATATTTTTGTCACTTTTCTTTGAAATACAGTGAAGCATAGTACTTGATGTGTTGATCTAGTCAGTGAAACTGTTATTCTCCCTTAAGTTCCAGGTGAAATTATTTGCCTGTCACGAATAATCAGAATGTCTTTAATAGTTTAATAAGAATGCTTGTTTTCTTTTGTTTTTTTTTTGGGGGGGGCGGTTGTTTTGTTTTTTCGAGACAGAGTTTCTCTGTGTAGCCCTGACTATCCTGGAGCTTACTCTGTAGACCAGGCTGGCCTTCAACTCATAGAGATCTGCCTGCCTCTACCTCCCAAGTGCTGGGATTAAAGGCGTGCGCCACCATGCCCAGCAATTACAGACAGCTGTGAATTGCCATGTGGGTGCTGGAATTTGAACCCAAGTCCTTTGGAAGAGCAGCCAGTGCTTTTAACCACTGAGCCATCTCTCCATCCCAGAATGCTTGTTTTTAAAAGTTAATGACTTATAAGAAATCATAGCCTAATGTCAGACAGTGGTGGCACATGCCTTTAATTCCAGCACTTGGGAGGTAAAGGCAGGCAGATCTCAGAGTTGGAGCAAGCTTGGTCTTCAGAGTGAGTTCCAGGACAGCCAAGGATACACAGAGAGACCCTGTCTCGAAAAACAAACAAAACAACAAAGAAATCACAGCCTAATATACAAAATACATCTACACATACACAGCTAAAACAACAGTTCTGAAATTCTGATTTTAATTCCTAACTATCTTTTGCAGTATGCAACCTAATATTTGCCATTTTATTTTAACTTACTTTTAAAAATCACATCTCAGCAATAGTTTTTATAACCTACAAATGAGACACAATCAATTAATAGGTTACTGTTGAGAAGACATCAACTTTAGAAGTTCCTAACTGATAAAGAAATTCTGAAAGCTTATGAAAAGAGAAATTTGAATTCTTGTTACTACCTTGTATGTCCAAGATTACAGAGTACAAAAGCAAAGAGGCAGACTTCCAGGAAAGACAGCGGACTAGGAACTTCCACATGACTCAGTGAATTAAAACAGTCAGAATATGAAAAATAACTAGACTCGACTCCAAAGAAAGAAAGAGTTTCAGAAATTCATAAAGGTTGTGATAGAATATCCGAAAAACACGGAGAAAAAGAAAGGCGGCATACAACAAGGGTATAAGCAAAAGTAGACATGGCTGTAGATGTGTGGCTCCATGGCTGGAGTGGAGAAGGAGAGGTTCAGATGCCCTGGTGAAAGAAACTGCAGGTCATCCCCCCAGGCAATCCTTCAAATGTATTAAAACCCATTGCGGGCTCTGGTGAGACACTAGTACCTCCAGCAGATAGGTCAGTGGGAACGAATTCCATTTTGTCATTCTGTATACTTCTGAGAACAGTGGCCAGGATCCATCTTGAGACTGAACTTACATTTGTATCTGAGCAACCCTGAGAACTAGCGAGCAGAGAACATGCCCAAGTCATGGAATCCGAATTTAACCTGCCACATCCCTAGCATGAGAGGAGATTGTAAGGAGCCGCCAGACTCGACACTAATAAGCCAAAAAGTGCACGTGACCTGCACCCTCAGAGTCTGGCAGATCTCTACCACCGACAGTAACCCTGCAGTGCCATACCTAAGCCTGAGATCAACAACTGAATGAACTTCCAGAGACACCTGTCAGACAGCTGCTGCTGGAGAGCCTGAAGAGCCTAAAGTTGCGGACTTCATTTACTTGACACAGCTGCATCCTCCCAACGGGGTCACTCATATTTAGACCCCTTGAAAGTCATCTTCCTCCTACATGGATCTCAGTGCTGTGGTTGCTCTCCACACTCCCAGCACACTGGGGAGACATTCCCAACTAGAACATTAACCTCCCCAAGGACCATGATCAGAGGAGTCTTGGTCAGGTCAGAAAACAAGCTTAGTTCACACACTGTAAAGCTAAGTGTGGGTAGAAGAGGGCCATGGTACACAAAGAAGGGAAGGTACTAAAATGAAGACAGCTCTGATGGGCATTGGCCGGTTGTCCATTACAGAATCAATACCATAACAAACCATAGGAAAGACATGACTCCATAAGTTCAAATGACTCCTCCCGTCCATGCATATAGCTAGCAGGCCCTAATTGCGAAGGACATACAGAAAGGCTACTCCAACAGTTTTTTGCGGGGAGGTTGCCTTTCGAAATTGACCGCCCCTCTTTTTTGTACCTTTAACAGTGTTTTTATATAATCAGGCTTTTAAATTTTCTTGTGTTAACTTTTTATTCATCATTCATTCATCAAATTTTATTTGTGCACTTTCTTCATCATTGTGCAGTGTATTCATTATGTTTCTGTTACTGTGATTAACAAAGAAAAATAGTGGTGATATCTTATAAAATCAAAAGACAGATTACATACTTCCAAGATATGATGACACAGCGTACACACTCCCATTCCAAGAGAGGAGTGGAAACATGGTGTTGAACAATCAGAGTGGAGCAAGACCAAAACTAATCAGGGAAAACACCAAATCCTGTCACTCTGGCTCTAGCATTTGGGACTTGGATTTCAAAGGTGTAAGTGGGTCAGCCTCTCCAGCTTTGCTGCCTGTATTACACATTTGTCTCCTGTGATGGGTCCACTTACTATATGCAGCCCTCATTGACAGATATCTCCCTACTGTGGCATCTCTGACATCTTTGGGTCTCCATTGGATTTTACCTTCACAGCTTCACACAATGGCCTCTCGGGGCCTCTTCTTGGGGACACTGAGCCTATCCTGTGAATATAAGACAGGATTCATTACTCCCTCACTCTTGCACCTTTATCACTCATTAGCTAATATTAACCATTCTATGTCTTTTTTACTATGAATGAGACTGCAGACAAATAAGAGAAAGGACAGTGATTAAACTGAAATTATGAACACTGAGATACTGGAGTAGGTATTGAAGACATAGGGGAAATTAGAAGAATCATAAGGTGGGGGGCCAAGATGGCGGCGAGCTACATGGATGCATTTTGAATGTGGGAGAGAAGAGCCATAGAAAACACAGAGTTGTTGGACACTGTGCAAAAACTGGAGGGTCTGGCCCCTCCGGGAACACTCACAGCTCCCAATGGACTGTTAAAAGTCCCAGGGCAAGGCTGTCCCCCCATCTCTCGCAGACACGGAAGCCACTAAATCCGGGATTCGGGAACTCCCATTTGGAAAGGCGCCTGGTAAGATCGATTCCAACACACAGCAGGCAGAATCAAAGGCCACATGGCGATCGCCCACTAGCCTACTGGGCTTCCCACACCTCAGGAGGACCTTATAACTACTTAGGAAACTTTGCAGAATAGTTGAAGTCTTAACAAGGAAGAAACAGGGCACTTGGCGGGTGATACGCAGCGGCTCGAGCTGGAGCGGGAGGCCAGTGGGCAGAGCAGTCGGGGTGGGAAGCAGGCACAGGCAGGCGGGGCTGGTGCCCGGCACACCCACGGCAAAGCAGCTAGGGAGGGAGGCCGGCTCAGGCGGTGGGAGGGGCCGAAGCCCCACGCACCCACAGCAAAGCAGCTAGGGCGGGAGGCCGGCCCAGACGGCAGGAGGGGCCGAAGCTCCGCCCACCCACAGCGGAGCAGATAGGGAGGGAAGTGGCCAGGCCTGTGGCGGAGAAGCCTAGTGGGAAACCAGAAGCCAGGGGACCATAGCTGTATTCTGGTAAACCCAGACATATTAGGTGTGGAGCCAGGCCCTGTCAGCCTCCGTGATGACAAACAAAGCCCACAAAATCTGTGCCTGGGCAAACAGGTCCATACCATCAGAACCATTATAGGCTGATCACTCAGTGTGCAACATAGAGAAGTCTGAACTGGGAGCAGTGAAACAATCCCGGACCATTACTCACTACCTGGGAATAGGCTGCGGCAGCTCAGAGCGCTTCAGGCTATTAAAACCACAGTGACCCTGAGATCCCCCTGTAAGCAACAACAGATAGCCAAGCAATTCGACTCCTTGACCAAAGCATCCCCTGTGGATCCAAGCACAGAAAAGGACAAGAACAGACAGCTAAACACACCCACATGGCCAAAGGTCCAAGAAAAAATAGAAATCAAGGAAATATGACTCCAACAAAGCAGAATTATCCTAGCTCATCCAATTCGGATGACCTCACACCAACAGTAATACATGAAAATGATGACAATTCTGCATTATGGAAAGTGATAGAGTCCCTGCAAGAAGAACTTAAATCTATGAAGGAATTCAAAGAAGCCACAATTTTACAAGCCAAAACAATGAACAACACCATTAAAGAGCTCCAAGCCAAGGTGACAGAGCATGGACAGGAAAAGGACAAAGCCATGAAAGATTTTCATACAAAAACAAGCAAGCTGGAGAAGGAAATGTACAAAACGATCAATACCATACAAGACATGAAAATAGAAATAGAAACAATAAAGAAAACACAGTCAGAGTTAAAAGAGGAAGTGGAGAACCAAGGGAAGAGAACAGGAACTACAGATGTGAGTATCAACAATAGGATGCAAGAGATGGAAGACAGGATCTCAGGCATGGAAGATTCAGTGGAAGAAATCAGTACAACATCCAAAGAAAATGAGAAGGCTAAAAAATCTCTCACCCACAACATCCAAGAAATCA
>CAJQZJ010033222.1:2365003-2380333 GCA_907164525.1 Lophiomys imhausi | reverse complement strand
GTGTGTGTGTGTGTGTGTGTGTGTGTGTGTGTGTGTGTGTGTGTGTACATGGTTTCTGGGGGATGAAACTCAGGTTGCCAAGGTCTGGTGGCAAGCATCTCTATCCACTGAGCCACCTCAGTAGCCCTGTATCATAATTTCTCAAATAATATCATTGTTGAAATGGATGGCAGAAATGAGAAGAAAGGAGGACAGAAAGGACCATCCTCAGGAGGCAAGTTGCATGGGGAAATATGCTAAGCTGCCTAAATTATATTTTAAAAAGCTACAGCAGTGCAAGTGCTAAAATTAACTATGCATTGGGCTCTTGACACCTTAAAGTAGCAAGAAGGCTTTGCAGAGTAAATAGCTTAAATTCTGTCCAAAGAAAACCACTGTGTAACACATCTGTTGATGGTTAGCAGATCTTCAATGTGATATTGTATATTTAAGGAATATTAGTTTGGATTCCCTACTTTTTAATGAATTCAGCTGTGGAAAGGAAAACACTGAAAATGGAGCTTCCAGATTTCCTCATGAAGACTTCTAGAGTAATTCTCATAAAAAAAAAATTCTAGCGACTTCTCATAGAGCTAACTCATCAACCTTGGATCATTTGGGACACACTTCAGCCTAAGCACGGTGTAAGCTAGTATGTGTCGATCGTTGCACACAGTGCTGGTGAGCTTTGATGGGTCTCTGCAGTTCTAGACCTTGCATTTTGTCATCAAGGACATTGCTCTTCCAGGCTGAACTTACAAAAAAGTGTGATGGGGAGAAATGTGTAGTAATGGGAGATAGGAGTTGGTGACTCAGGGCTATTCTGTGGGATGTCTGGCTACTGGAACAATGACAGATACAAGAACAGTTGCTATGGCTGCTGGGACTGCCTTGTGCATCTTGGTGTTGCTCTTTACCCACTTGGGAATGTTGGACGTTGGAAAGTCTCTCCCAGTGAACTAGAGGCATTAGTTGTCAACGCTGGCTTCGTGTTACATTCTCTAAAAGAACTTTCCAAATGTAGCAATGTGAAGACTCACCCCCCCCCACCCCAGGTTGTTCATTTAATTGAGCTGTGTTGTGACCTGCTTACGTGTATTTAAAAAAACTGTTCCTAGAGGCCAGAGCTTCACATTTCATTTTTAAGTATCTCTAGGTACGATACCATTAGGAAGCGTTACCTTAAATTTTGTTTCAATATACAAAGATCTATTCAAATGTGGCTAATTATACTCTTAATTTTGTATCAATATACAAAGATCAATGCCTATGCGGCCCAATACAATCTTAATATTGCGTCCAAATGTGAAGCTCTGGCCTCTTGATACCAACCGTCTTAAACTGTTTAGGATAGTTAAGAAAAACAAACTCCTAGTCATGCATGCATGTCACCTTGTTAGCTACTAAGACAGTCTATCACAGATATTCTCTAAGCTACTAAGTAATCAAGTTGTTAAGAGACAAGCAACATTTGCTTATCTAAATACAAGAGATAGATAGGGCATCTTCAAAAACCCCAAGAGATCTGCAGAATATGGCATTCAAAGATGTGGTCTTAAATTAAGATTTTTTTTGATATCGTGACATATCAGCTCCTGACAGCACCCCCTATTCTACTCCAAGTAGAAGAAAAGCATCGAAGAATCTCCAGTGTGAGATGGTTGAATTAGTGGCAAGCCTATCTCTTGGCATGTAAAAACTCCATGCTTCAACTGCAGACAGACTGCTGTCCAAAAAGGACAAAACTTGGTAGCAGGGAAGTCGACAGCCTAGCTCTGCCAAGACAGGGTAGGTTAGTCCTTCACAATCCCTGCTCTACAATAAATGTCTGTCAGAGAAACAGGACCAAAAGGCTGAAGACTGATTCTGGAACGTATGGAGAGAAAATGGGAACTGTCCAGGTAGTCACTGGTTTGTCATTTCTTAGTATTGGAAGCTGCAGGCCCTGCACTTCCTATACAATCAGATATATGTATCCTTCTCAGCTCTCTGCGGTGGTTGAAGAATCGACAGCTTGAGTCTCATAGCTAAATTTTGAGTTGTTTAGGAATCAAGAGGGCGTTCTAGATCTAAGAAGATGGTTATAATAGTGATGCAAGTTAGTATGAAAACTAAGTCAGTTATAGAACTTTAAACTCATGGAGATGGTTAGAAGGTAGAAGGTAAAAGTCAGGGGCCAAATATGTATGAACTGGACATTGGGAAGGTATACTGGGCCATTTAACTCTCATAAATGTGGCATATTTAATTCTGCTGTTTTGTATAGAATTTACTGTTATAAGAGAAAGAACCATTTGTTGGAATGAAAAGAGAAGCTGTTGGGGGGGGGAAGAGGGTGGAAGGGTGGGACAGGAAGGGGGAATAGGGAAGGGTTTGCGACTGAGATGTAACTTGAAAAAAAAAGTACTTATAAAAAAAAGAAAAGCAAATTTTAATTGAGCACTAAAATGTGTGATTGTTAAGTGCTCTCCTTTTGCAATGGTTTTATGTGTCCTTGTGATAAATGCCTTTGAACTGTGAGGTAATTCTTTCTTTGATGTAGAGAGCCCTTGCTCAGGATATAAAAAGAATGGTCACCACATTAAAATTGTCTTTGCATCCTAAAAAAAAAAAGAAGAAGAAGAATCATAAGGGAGGTTTCAGATGGCAGAAAGTAACTTTCATTCTTCAAATCATATGCAAGATACAGAAATATGGTTTTACCACAGTTCAACTTCCATCAGAGAAAGTGTGAAACTCCCTGTGGCATATCCTTACCTTTGTGCTTGTCTTAATTAGGATTCTATTGCTGTGAGCATGGCAACTCTTATAAAGGAAAACATTTAATTGGCATTGGCTTACAGTTCAGGGGTTTAGTCCATTGTCATCATGGTGGGAAGCATGGTGGTATGCAGGCAGACATGGTGTTGGAGAGTTCTGAGGTACTGGAGAGGTACTCCAGAGTTCATGGTGCTGGAGGTAGCTGAGAATTCTATGTCTGGATCTGAAGGCAGCAGGAAGAGACTCTGATCCTCTAGGAATGGCTTGAGCTGCTTGCCCCCAGTAACATACTTCCTTCAAAAATTCCCCGCCTACTCCAACAAGGCCACACCTAATAGTGCCACTCTCTATGAACCTATGGGATCATTTTTATTCAATCCTCCACAATGCTATTCTTCTAAAACTCCCCATGTACATGCATGTAGCACTAATTGGACTCAGTGAGCTATTTAATGAATGACATGAAATTGGGTGAAGAACATTTTGGGATACTCTAGCAGGGACCTAGATTAGAACAGAGGTGGATGTGTTTAAAATACATTTTATACATGTATAAAATTTTCAAAGAATAAATAAAAACAGCACATATTTTAAAAAATCAAGTGAGTACCTCCTCAAATCATAGCAGGGATGTGTTCAGAGATGATGCAATCTCGTTCCTCTTCTTGCACAGGAAGGAAACACCATGAATATTGAGTTCTAATGATACAGAGAATAGAAGAGTGCAAAGGAAACATGTTAAATGTCCAAGGACTTAAAGAATATAAGTGGTTCCAAAAATTAAAAACAATTCCAGTTGCTTTTGATGGCTGCAAGAGTCTTTCAAGAGAGATACCTTCTTCAAAGTGTACCTAATTTCCTTTCATAGTTTGAACTTTTTCTTTTAATATCAATTCACTGTCTGTGAAATCATAAATCACAAATTCTTGTTCTGCACAGTTGTCAAATTCAGGTAGAAATGTATGTGGCATTTGATAGTAAAGTGCTCACAGAATGATTTAGTCAATTCCATATGAGTAAACCTATTATTTAGGAGATTTCTAATGAATACCTTCTTCTAATAAGTTTTGATTTTTTGCAAATCTAACAGAGGATAAAATATTCAATGAGGAAAATGAATATTTGTATAATCAAAGAACCAGAAGATATTATGGTATCAACACTGTTGTCAGCTAACTTTCTGCAATGGTGTATTTGGTTGATCATTACACGGAGAAAGCGTACACCCAGAGATGGGGACATAAACAAATAGAGATTTCTAACTTTTAAGTAAAAAATGTTGACAGCGGAGGGAAAAGTAACAGAGCTGAAAGTCTAGGGGAGAAGGCCTATGTGGTATATACTAAAAGGGGGTGGGGGGAGCGCAGTCAGCAGGGCAACCTCAGCTTTAGATTTGATGCCTAAAGACTCTTAACCCTTCTCAATCTAGTAGATTTTCTGTTTTTCTTAAGATTTTTCTCCACAATTTTAAGAAGCAGAGAAATATCGAGAACATCTTAAGCTAAGTTAGATGGTTCAGGAACAAGCAAGATGCCTCTGTATCTTACGTGGAAACAAGACACAGGCAATCAGGGAGGGGATGCACTTTTATTAATGCCCCAATGAGCCCTGGCTGAGGACAGATCACCTGAGAGCGGAGAGTAAAGCTGAAGACTTCCTTCTGTCATTCTGATGATGTCACCTTCAAATTAGTCCCACATGGGCACACCTGAAGTAAATGTCATGGTGAGAGAGAGGTCTTTGCCCCTCTGCTCTTCTAACATTTTCCAGTAATATGATTTTTTAATTAAATTTGTTCTTTTACAACTTCATACATGAACGCAATTCATTCTGAACAGTATTGATATTTTTTGAAACAAACTATTACAATGTATGCATTCTATAATCCTCTAGACAGAAAACATATACTCTGTGTGTGTGCCTGTGTGTGTGTGTGTGTGTGTATGTACACATGTATGTGTGTATGCAGGTATGTATATGCATATGCATGCTGAGGACAAAGGTTGATGTGATGGAAACAGGCACAGAGACCCACAGCCAGACATTAGGCGGAGCTCAGGGAATCCTGGGGAAGAGGGGGAGGAAGGATTGGAGGCAGAGAGGTCATGGACACAGCAAGAAAACCTAACCTGGGCCTGTAGGGGCTCACAGAGACTGAACCACCAACCAAAGAGAATGCATGGATTGGACCTAGGCTCTTTCCTTATTTTATTTATCTATCTATCTATCTATCTATTTATTTATTCATTCATTCATTTTTGAAACAGGGCTTCTCTGTGTACCTGGGGTGAGCCCTCTCAGCTAGGCTGCCTAGTTGGCCAATGAACCCAATGGTCACTCCTGTCTTGGCCTCCCCAGCACTGAGGTTACAGTGTAGCTCTTTGGTTTTGTTCTCACATGGATTCTGGGGACCAAAGTCAAGTTCTCATGCTCACACAGCAAGCATTTTATCAAGTGAATCCTCTTCCCGAGCCTCAAAGCACTGTTTCTCACTTAGTAATTTTTCCAGTGCCTTTTGGAGCTCACTTAAAAAAAAAAAAAACAGTTAAACCTTATTTGTAAGATTCCAGATCTTAAATTATATGTTTCTCGGTCCTGAATTAAAAATAAAAATAGGTTTATTTGAACCCATTTGTTTTGGAAATAAATGAAGGGCATATGTGTAAATTTAGAATGTCTCCCAAATATGATTCCCAGCTTCTCTCCAGAAATCTTCAGAACTACAGGCTCTTGCACCCCAGCTGTGAGGCTGGTGAGGCTGCTGTGTTGGGGTCTAGATGCTTGGCTCTGCCCCTTCAAAGGAAAGTCCCAAAAGACAAAGGGTTGTCTTTTATTGACAATAGTCAGAGTTTGCCTTCTTGCCTTCAAAACTGTTTTAAAAGTGGAAAATTGTTTTTGTTGGGCTCTCCTGATGTCACAGAAGAATTCATCCACTTTTTCTTTTCTTTCTTGTTTTTTAAACCCAGTTTTTCATGGCATTCCTATGAGATAGACTGTATTATCAAATTTTTTTTTCTTAATAAAAAAAAGCAAGTCTTGGAAAGATTGGGGACTTTAGATAAAGTAAGGTTCCACAAACAAATTCTCTAACTTGAGTCTCTTCTGGTCCCTGCTGCAACATGTTTTCTGTGGTAGTCCCCTATACCTGATGTCAAGATGGTTCTGCCAGTTAAGAACAAGCCAAAGTTTAAATCTTCTTTATACATCTGGTTCCAGGTTCATTTTCCCAGGAAAGCAGCCACATTTAAAACAGGAGGCACAAACCCATGGCATCCTCAAGCCTCCAGGCTTCACCTTCAGAGCCAATAGCCTCACAAGAGAAAATCAACTTTCTAAAAGGCACATTTCTTAGAATTCTAAGACTCCAGAGTATCCTTCTGTGATAGAATAGTGAACAGAAACACAAAAATTCTGTTACATTCTCTGAGGGATGAACATTTCCAAATTTCTTGCTGCAATTTCAGAAGCCCAGCCCTTTACCCAGAAAGTGTAAAAACCTAGCCTGTCAGGCTGAGCTGGGGAAGGGATTCAAAAGTAGAAGCTAGCGGCACTGCTGTTTCTTCTCATCAACCCATTCTCTATAGAAACTTGTGGTCCCCTCCTCTTCCTCAGCCCCCTTGCTCATGCCTGGTCACCACCCCATGCAAGACACATTGCAAGATACATTCAGTCATGAGTTCTCCCAGCCCAGAGAAAACCAAATCAGGCAGAACCACATAATTTATTGCACCAAACTGGAATTACCCCCACCCACTTAAAAAAAAATCTGGCTTCCTTTCACGGTAACAGCAACTAGGCTCTGGCGTGGCTCAGTCAACGTGGGTGATCTGTGACATGTGGCAAAAATACAGAACTCATCAGATTTAATAAAACAAAGTTCCACACATGATTGGAAGGCTTTTCTCAACAAAGGCCTTAAGGAGTTACGGCAGGCAGCCCCCATCTTTCAGAATAAACAACCCCCTCCGAGTCCAAAGCTCCTTCTTGAGTCAGAAGTCTTGAAAGACCAACTGACTGTCCCTAGCAGACAGGGGAGGTGCTGGAGTCAGGAATAAATGCCAACAGAGCAGATGCCACCTTGTGAAGTAAGAGAAACAGAGGATTGATTGGCAGTGTGCCCACCCTGGGCATGGGAATGTCACATTTCTGTCCTCTGCATTCCACAGCTGACAGAGGTGCCCACTGCTGCCAACCAGCCATAGTGCACCAAGCAGTCAACAGTTGGTTCCCCAGAGTGAGTCCAAGAAGAAATGACACTGGTCTGTAGTACCAAGACACTGCTAAGATTCCTCCCAGGGAAGCTGTAGGTGGCCTTAATGTCTACACAATTGAAGTGCATATTTGAGACAATCCAGTTTAAGAGGCAACCACCGGGAACCCGCAGCAAGTGCAACTGTCAGAACCATTTCAGAGCCAGTAACCTCATCTCATCAGTAATTGTTAGAGAGATAGAAGGGAAGCCAAGACCCAGAGATTTTTGTGGCTGGGGCACAGAAGGCACTCTCAGGTCTTTTAAAGTCTAGTTTCTAAACAGCAGTCACTAAGGCCCCTTGCTTAGGGTCACTTGCCCAGTGGCTCTACAGGATCCTATTTCTGGCTTCTTGGACCACTCGGGCCTCTATTAGCAGCCGTAGACGTCACAGTTACTCACCTGTCCCCACACCAGATACCTTTGCACGATCCTGAAAATATGGACTCTGTCCCTTCAGAGATTAGGAAACTCAATTGATAAGGAAGAAAGATGACTTGCAGAAGACTAAATGTTAGAATTTGGATTCGAGCCCAGGGCAGCATGGCTCCCATCCATCCTGCCACATCTACACTGTCTTGAAGGCTGTTGAACACTGGACTCAATCCTGCAGTAGAAAGCCAGTCAACAAAAGTCCAACCCATGCCCTATAAAAACAAAACCAAACCCCAGCAAGCTACGATGGTACTTTTGCACAGGTTGTGACAGTCACACTTTGCTGATGACTTGTTGAAGATGGTTCAATATCTCAAGAAGACCTTGCCTCTAACATACTAGGGAAGCCATTGGAGAAACTGTAGGAGAACCAAGGGGACCCTTCTTTACCATGTGTCTCACTGAGAACATCTGAGCTTGTCAGTCACTTTCTCTGAGTTCCAGTTTCAAGCTAATAAAATTCATGTGCTATTTTATAAAATTACTGTGGGAATTGAGATCACATATTTATATACATATGTTATGCGTGGCTGTACATATATGTTTATATCAAATATACATATAAAATATACATACATGTGACAAATAAAAATTATTATTAAATCAGAGATAATAACACAAAGTGACTTCTTTGGGGTTTTTCACATGTAAACTAAACTGGTGGTGTGTTCTATTGATCATTATAAAGGAAGGGTAAATATTATGGCTCTTAAGGAGTCTGTATTTGTGGCACGCCTCCCATTTGAGGAGTACATTTGGGAAGAAAATATGGCATGAAGGTGGCTTCTGTGTGACGACCCACACAGAATCCCAGCTCACAGAGCCCAGCCAGCAGCCAGCATCCCCTGAAGACACAAGGGTGGCCCCTTTTATAAAGTTTTCATGCTCTCAGCCCCTGATTCAAATCTAACACTGGATGCAGGCAGGCCCCTTCCTACCAATGTCAACGGTTCTAACTCACCTGGTCACTAAAGGCAGGCTGTGTCAGAAGCTGAAAGGGGAGGGAAGGGAGTCGGGGTCACACTCTAGCCCTTACCTGTCTTGGCTCCTGACTAGAATTTTCATCTTGCTTCCCTGTCAGTACCTGGGAAAGGCCTGCCTCCATGTATGCCTTCACAATCAAGTGACTGCCTGCCCGGATGCTTTCCACATTTATGGGAGGCACAAGCACCCAGTAGCCTCAGTATACTTAGGAAGGATTGGAGTGCTTCTGTGCCTCTCTTTGAATTTTCTGAGCATTTAATGAAAACTATTTGTTTTAGTAAGACAGACATTTAAGGAGATCACTAGCATGTGATACAATCCCCCTGACTTTAATTATTCCAGCCCCACAATACCACGCACTGCTTACCATTTGTACCCAGTGACAAAAGGGTTGTTGTAATCTTGCTATTCCCCTCCCAGAGCAATCTTCAGTTTCACCAGCATGTCACCTCCCAGGACATCTTTCTACTGCCTTACATCCAGTGAGTTGGCTTGACAATGGCATTCCTCTCTATGGAGACACTCGGAAGGATCTTAACTTACCGCCTACCACATAAGTCTATTCTGACCAGTTGCCAGATAAATTGAATAACAGAAAAGCCATCTATAATTAGAAGTCATGCAATAGCTTACTAGAGATCATGTTTTATAGGTTTCCATAAGGTTAAGTGAAAACGCTCTTGCTAAATTCTTCCTCCAATCACTTACTTGGAATTTTTTTGAGATTGGAGTTGACTTTTGGATGGTATCCATCTTGTTTTCTCAAATACTTACTCTACCCCAAGTTTCTGTCACCAGTTGCATAATGGTGCCAAACATTAAGAACATTGTTTTGTTTTGTTTTGTTTTTTCACATATCTCTGCCACACTCAGTCTCTACATCAGCTAGATGTGCTGGACTCCTTGTTCACTATACAAACATAGGCTGTTGCTGGGGTAATCTGCTCCATGAGGCCTCATTCTTCTAACCTGTCAGATTCTCCCTTTTCTGAATATGACTGCCTTTATGTATCACATAGCCAATTTTTTTTTAAACGAGAGATTGTGTAGTAACCCTTGCCCCTTAACCCAAAAGCCAACACTTACTGTTAAGCAGGAAAAAGTTAAACTAAAACCAAAATCTTGGTCAGAGTTCATTTTCAACACTCTTGGGACTTTCTAAAGGAAACTCCACTCTAACCTTAGCTGTCAGCACATCAGCAAAACTGTTCTCAAACTCAAAGAGAGTTTTCTCTGAGCCTCCAGAGAACACTTAGGAGCCAGGCTTTCTCCATGTCAGCTTCCTTCATCCACTGGCCCTATGCTTGGGCCACTCTACTCTGGATGTCTACTGTTCTCCATCATGGTTGATCTCCTTCAGTTGGAATCTTTATGTCTCATTCTCCTTCTCTCCTCTCAAGTATGAACTCCACAAGTCTACCTCCAACTACTGCCTGACTACTCGGCCCTGACTACTTGTCCCAAGCAAAGTTTATTTTCCTTTTGTGACTTTAAACAGCAAAACTTCCCATTTAGAAGCATAAAAATAAAATACAAATGTTAACACTTCAACTATTGACATAAGATTATAAACAATAAAGCTTAATTTATCACCTAATATACCCCGGGTATTTGAGATGTTCTATGTTTTAATTGCCTGAACACATATTAGGTCAAAGAATTGGGAGTTGGGGCTGATATGAATCTTTCCAGGGTCATACGGTCAGCAAGCAACAGGTCAGATTCAGAGCCAGGAATGTCAGATGTCAGAGTCTACATCTTTAATTCATTCACTAAAATAATTCCCAAGATTTGTCAAGAAAACTGGGGCTTCTCACAGAAAAAAAATGAGGCAAGTTAATACCAATTCAACAGCTGATTTTTTTTTTAAATGGGACTTTGAGGCAATGTCAAATGGGAAGCCCTCTTTTATTTTTATTTTGATAAAACACACACAGCATAAAACATACTATGTCAGTCACCCTTAAAACCACAATATGTTACTGAGTTTTACAATATGTCTCCAAATCATTTAACCTGCACATATAAAATTCAACCAATTGAACAGAAATAACTTTGTTCCTCTTCCTCTACTCTTGGCAATTCTTTCTTTCTTTCCTTTTCTATTTTTCTTTTATTTTTTCTTTTTTAAAAATAATTTATTTTTTATTTCTTCAAGTTACATCTCAATCACAATCCCCTCCCTACTCCCCCCTCCTGTCCCACTCTTCCCCTTCAACCCCCCATCCTCTACCCTTTTTTTTTTTTTTTTTTTTTAGTTTAAGGTATATCTTTTTCTCCACAACGGCTCCCCCTTTCAGTCCAACAAATGGTTCTTTCTCTTATAACAATAAATACAATACAAAACAACAGAAATAAATAGGCCACAATTATGAGAGTTATATGGCTTAGCATACATTCCCAATGTCCAATCCATATGTATTTGGCACTGGTATGTCATTTCTTAGTTTTGGAAGCTGCAGGCCCTGCACTTCCTATATAATCAGATATATTTATCCCTCTCAGGTCTCTGAGGTGGTTGAAGAATAGATAGCTAGAGTCTCATAGTTAAATTTTGAGTTGTTTAGGAATCAAGAGGGTGTTCTGGATCTAAGAAGATGTTTTTTAAAATTGTGATGCAAGTTAGTAGGAAAGCTGAGTTAGATATAGAACTTTAAACTCATGGAGATGGTTAGATAGTAGAATGTTAAAGTCAGGTGCCAAATACATATGGACTGGACATTGGGAATGTATGCTAAGCCATATTTTTCTTTTATTGAAAGTATATTTTCTTCATATAATATTTTCTACTTATGACTTCCTCTCTCCCAACTCCCATCTGAACCCACACCATTTCTGTCTCTCCTTAGAAGATAAGCATCTAAAGAAGAATAATAAGTTAAAACAAGAACAAACAAACAAACAAACAAAATAAACAAACGAAAGAAAAAGAGCCAAAGAAAAAGCGAGAGAAGCATATATAGACACAGAGGCACACATGCTTGTCACACAGGGGATCGAATAAAATCACAAAACTGGAAGTATATATATATATATATATACATATATATATGTATATATATGTCACACATACATATCACACACACATATATATATGTCAGACATATATATCACACACATATATATATATGACATATAAGGTTAAAAATAATTTTTAAAAAATGTAAAGCCCTGACAAAGCATTTTGAGACAAAGAACTTCCAAAGATGGCATTGAGCTTACTCTGTGTTGGCCATCTACTGCTGGGCATAAGGTCTACTCTTATGAATAGTTTGTATCTCTACTGAGACTCCATGAGAGAGAATTAGTTTTTTTATTTAAGACTGTTTATCAGTTGGAGATGGCTTCTGGGTTAGAGATGGGGGTATGTGTCCACTTCTCCTCTCTTTACTGGTATCCCATGAAGGCCCTATGCATGCTGCCACAGTCTCTGTGAGTTAATATGTGGTCAGTGCTGCTGTATTTAGAGGGCCTTGTTTCCTTGGGATCCTCCCATCCTTTCTGACTCATGCAACCTCTCCACCTCCTCTTCCACAGGGTTCCCTGAGCCTTGAGGAGAGGATTTTGATGGAGACAACCCTTTTTGGGCATAGTGTTCCAAGGTCAAGCTCTGGGTCTCTGTATTTGTTCCCATCTGCTACAGGAAGATCTTTCTGTGATGATGGCCGAGCAAGGAACTGACCTGAGTGTAGCAGAATGTCATTAAGATTCAGTGTGTGGCTTATGTTCCTTTAGAAGGACAGTAGCAGCATTTGCTTTTTTCCTGGGTCCCTTGTATATTCTTGGTCAGGGATGGGTGGAGTAGACTTTAAAACCTATCAGATATGGGGTTGGTTATCCCCAAATGCTCTGTGCCACTATTGCACTAGCACATCTTGCAAGCAGGTCATCATTGTAGATCAAAAGGTTTGTAGTTACGTTGGTGTTTAGCATCTTCCTTTAGTAGTGTACAGAGTATCTTCCAGTAACATGAACACTAGTCCATAGGGGTAAAGGCTCTACATAGGGGCCATCTTGATTTCTCCATGTTAAAAGAGTTGTGTAGGTGTGGTCTTCAGCACGAGGGCCTTGTTGTCAGTTTTTAGAAATCAACAAACAGTCTTGGGGATAGCCTTGGGCTTTTGGGGGAGGGGGACTCCTTTTCTTAAAGTCCCTGGGTCATTTTGGAGTTCGGTCCTATAGACAATCTCATTATTCACATTCTATCTCTTGCTGCATGCGTGGTGATTCCACAATTCATGCTCCATGAAAGTCTCAAAGAGCACATTTGTTCTTCCGCAAGGGCACACTTCTGCACATTTATTAATAAAATCAACCTGAGTCAGGATTTGGGATTTGGAATCTCTGGGTCTGCTTCTACTTGCTGTTTGTGGCACTCTCACTTTTAATGTTTTTTTTTTGTTCCTAAAGGTTCTGTTATCTGTTATCTAAGGTAAAAACATACTCCCTTTCTACTAAAGAAGAAACTGAGTCATGAAACCAGGTGCTTCCAGTTTTATGGCAAATAATCTCCCTCTGAACACAATGTAAGGAAAAAAATGAAAAATACTTCAAAATATGTATTCATTTCCAGCAACAAAACTTCCAGATGTAGCAACCAGGAATGAGGAAGAAAGTTTTCTGCCAAAATGCCAACATTCTTTCATTAATGCTATCTGGGGGAGTGGTGCCTAGGGTTGAAAACGGCTTACAGGCCAATTTAAGACTTGGGGAGACAATGCTGAGATTATTGGGAGAGTTGAAATATGAGCTCAGATGTGTTTTACATCCTCCATCCTTTGAGTAATATACAATGAAATAGTATTAGTTAAGGCTGGATGGCTTCAGACTTTTAGGGATTGTTCTAAGGAAATAACCCCAGGAACACAGAGCCACCTGTCTGCAGAGAAGAGTCACATTCTGTCACTTGATACTGTTGTATCACAATTAATTCTACCTGAAGTAAGTAAAGATTATGTTCTTCCTTGCTTGTAAAAAATAAAGTCAAAAATCCAGAGATTATGGGTGTGGAAAAATTCTGAATTTCTAGGAATGATCGCTCCATTAATAGTTTGAATGGATTTAAAAGGGAACTGAGATTCCACATTGTCAGAAGAGACTAACCATAGGGGAAGGAGTCTGTGATCAGGCCTAGGGGATCCGCAGTGGGGACAAGTACAGACAAGAACACCTGAATGGAGACTCACATTTCTAGCAGTAATTGTAACAAAGCAATAATAACAGGAGATATATGCTCCTGCTTTTGACTGCTGACTTAATTCTATGGTTCAATTCCAGGCTGTCATATCCATTAGCACTGTAACAACTGCCTTAAAATGCTGAGTTGAACAAACTTGGCCAATGCCAAAGAACTAGCCACACTTCCAAACAAAGCTTACTTAGTACACTGAACTGTATGTTGGAGCAGATTGCTTAACAGTTTACAGAGAGGGTTAAGTAAATTAGAGAAGAAATCTATTAAAAAGGTCATCAAATGGCACTACAATTCAAAAGCTGATCTTCTGTTGCATTTTTTTCTTTTTATTTATTCTTCTCTCATACAATACATCCGGAGCACATCCTCCCCCTGCCACACACTTCTCCCAATCCTCCCCCTACTTCCCTTCTCCCCCAGATCTACTACTCCTCATTTCCCTTCAGAAAAAAACAGTCCTCCCAGGGATATCATCCAAATACAGCACGATATTCTGCTATTCATAGATTGGTGTCTAGCCCAATGGTCATCAGAGAGGTTCCCTCTGACAGTTGATGGCAGCAGATGTAGAGACCCATAGCCAAATATCATGTTGTGATTTTAAGTAATTACTGGGACTGGGCATGGTGGCACATGCTTTTAATCCCAGCACTCAAAAGGCAGAGGCAGGTGGAGCTCAGTGAGTCTGAGGTCAACCTGGTCTACAAAATGAGTCCAGGACAGCCAGGGGATACACAGTGAAACCCTGTCTTGAAAAAAAAAAAATGCTACTGTATCTAGAAGTCTTTCCCTACTAGGTTCTCACATGCCCTTTATTCCTTAAAATTATTAATTCTATTATTTCACTCTAATTTATTAAATTATTGATAAATATTTTAGAATGACATGTCCCTCATCTTTTTTCCTATTGATGAAGAATTTAAACAAAAAAAATCTAAAAATTATACACCTTTGTATTCTTTTTTGACGCCCATATAGAGCAAGATTCTGGCACGTGTCACGAAACATCTTACTTAAACCATTTTCAGCGGAAAAAGTAATTTATTAACTGTTACAATGAAAACAAAAGAGCTCACACAGCTTGAGACAAGATTCAAACAATGAGCCACTTTTCACTCTGCCTTCCTGAGCACTGCACCAATGGCATTGGTTCTAGATCTGTCCTCCAGGTGGATAAAAAGATGCCCACAGAAACTCCCCCTCTTCTCCCCAAATCTTCAAATCCCAATAGTAGGGACTCTGCATGCCCCACAAGCTTTGGGAATAGAGTCTCATTGGGCATATTGGATCTTTTTGCTTCTCATGCTCAGCCTTGAAGCAGTCCTTGCTGGTGGGGAACTGTGAGGAGCTGGCTGACATAAAGGATATGTGCCCACACTGGTTCCCCTGCCCATGCCACCTAGACAAGAGGAAAGGGGAGGATGCAGGAATTTGAGGCAGCATAGGCATCAGAAGTCTGGGTGGTAAAATCAACAAAGAACCCCCCACCCCCCTTCGAGAAGGACTCCCAACCATCTCTTCAGGAGTCCCAACCATTTCTTCATCAGGGTAGTTCTCAAAAGTAAAATGGCAGCAGGTAACAACCCACAGAGAATTCCTGCAGAAAGCTTCATGATTAGAATTGGTGAACAGTGCTGAAGGGTGTTCCAGAACCCCTCCCCTAAGGGAAGTGGAATCTCTCTCTCTCTCTCTCTCTCTCTCTCTCTCTCTCTCTCTCTCTCTCTCTCTC
>CAJQZJ010033222.1:2323966-2364993 GCA_907164525.1 Lophiomys imhausi | reverse complement strand
CTCTCTCTCTCTCTCTCTCTCTCTCTCTCTCTCTCTCTCTCTCTCTCATTGAACAAGAATTATATGGCTTCAAAACAAACCAAAGCCCCAGATGGAAGTTCTCAGCCCCAAATGAAGAGTTATGTTGTTTTAGGCCAGTGTGTGGAAACTGGACACTATGAGTCATTGTTGAAATACGCACAGTGGCCTCAACAGTGGGCAAGTTACATGAACAGTCAGGCTGTCCTCACACCGAACAACAGACAAGAAATGAAGTCATTCCTAAATAGAAAAACATCAAGATATATTCCAGGAGGGAAAAGATCTATCTAGAACATCAGGGGAGATACTTAACTAAGGGAAAAATCTTCCCTAGAAGTGAAGAAACAGTCCAACAGCCATGAATAGAGATGGTAACCTTGACGTTGCCAAATCAATCGATTTCAAAGATTTGAAATGCCTTTTAGTCCCCTTGGATAAGGTGGAGATTGTGATTTCTGAAACAGAGACACTTCTGTCTTCTCTCTCTCTCTCTCTCTCTCTCTCTCACACACACCACACACACACACACACACACACACACACACACACACACATGGCCTTCATGTTACTTACTAAAAGGAACAACAAAACAGCCTATTTGAGATAATGACCCCTAACAGAGTAAAATGACTGCCTACAGGACCAATATTTAAAGGTAAAGGCAGGGACATACTGTGGGAAGAAAGAGATTCAGAGGCAATTGTGGATTTTAAGAAAGGAAATTAGTCAAGGGTAAAAAATGAATTTTTTTTCAAAAATTTGTGAATGTTCCCCTCACTGAGTGTATAGAATGAAGAAAAACCCAAGAAAATGCAACTTATTCTAATCTAATCTAAGCTGATGACTTTAGGTCAACCAGCTGGTCTCCCAATTGCTTCATCTGTATAAAGTTAGATTCAAAACATCCTTCCAAGGAGGAACCACTACATTCTCTGTAGCAGAGAATCTGAGTTATGTATGAGCCCTGTCACCCACATTACTTATGTGATTTTGGTCAGATCTGAGAATCATTTTCAAGATGTTTGTTTTTCTAATCATCCCTTTATATTTAGTAATAAGTGCTTGAATGTGAGACTTGGGCTTGTGTTTGAATTAAGGGAGAAATATGGAGAGGAAATGGAGTAGAAATAACACTAAGGAAAGAAACCAGTGAATGTCCTGACGCTTGCTTTATAGCCACAGAAATGTCAGTACTTAAATTCGTCAGATGACTCTCAGGAGAATCCAATAAAAAATACTTGCAAATAAATTTGTACCCTAGAATAGCATTAACAGAAACCTTAGTTCTAGATGCTCTGTGTCCCATGAAGCAAACCACATGGGCAGATTTTCTGAGGCCTCCTAACCAGAGATGGAAGAATCCAGTACATTCATTCATACTGCATGCCATGAGATACAGGCCTAACTCTACCTGTGGATGGCCTCCCAGCTGTTATGATTTGAATGTAAAAATGTCCCGTGAAGATTCATGTGGTAAACGTTTGGTGGCCAACTGATGGGCTTTTGAAATAACTCTGAACTTCATTATAGACCCAATGGCAAGTTCATAGTTTAATAATATGTTTAATTGATATGTTTTAAATACCCATAATTATGCCATTTTGTTTACAAATGAATGGGTTTTGAGTGAATAGAGTCTAGCATGTTCTATGAACATGTTCTTGTTATCTATCTTGGCTTAAATATACACAAAGGCAGAGTAGTGTAAGTCCCCCTAACCAGACCAACTCACTTCAAATCCCAGGCTTGCTACTGACCATTAAAAACTATGTGGAATTTGGTAAAATGCCTGTAATCTCTGTTTCCATTTCTTCGTGAATATAATGAAGACAAAAACAGAAACAAAAATAAAAATGCCCAAAGTTAAAACTCTCAAAGTACCATCTACCAAAAATCATGTACATATCACCAACAAAAACAAACTTAGCAGGCTCTAGTATTATAAATTTGTGCATACGCACACATGCATTCATATATACATAACAATACAATCAAAGAAAGCAAGTCTATCAACTTGAGGGGGGGAGCATGGGAGGGGTTCGAGGGAGAGTAATTGGGAGGGGCTGAAAGAAAGAAATGAATGGGAGTAGTAATATAATTCTATTTTAATTAAAAACATTCAAAATTACACTTAGCAATAATATATAAGAAGCACTATAGGTAATAACTGAGGAACAAATAATGAGCTTGAAAATGTAAATGAAGCTTTAAGGTAGAAGACTGGGGTAAATCAATCTCATCCAATGTAATTTCTAGGACAATGGAACTAAACACTGTGTTTTGGCTCCCCACTCATACACATAAACCCCATGGCAGGCATCTTGTGACAATGCAAGAAGAACAAAGCACCTCGGACAAGCCTTTCTGCATTTTTGTTTTTCACAAATGAGTGTTGTGTCTGTCTCTTTAACTTCATTATATTAAAAAATGGGCTCCAATGGGAAAACAAGCCAAACATCATCATTCAGCAAATACATATTGAGACTCTTACAAGTCAGACTGTTTAAGAGGCCGTCCACATGTACACCAAGAGCTCACAATGTCTAAGGACAGAGGTACCATGGTGCTAGCCACATTCACCCTTCGTCCTCACTTAGACCAATGTACTGATCCCTCCATTTTCCCCAGGCCTCCATAGAGCAGTGGGAGAGTAGAGGGTACTTTGGTGGGGAGGATGAAGAGGTTCCTATGTAAGTCCTCCTTTTATTCCCTTACCCCATTGGGCATGGGATGGGTCACTCTCCAGGAGACATATTTCCCAGGCAAGAACTAAGGGGCTCAGGGTTACTAACCACCCAAGTCATTGGGAGAGCATGTGTTCAAGGAAGGCAGGGGAAGTCTTTGTAACTCGTGGCATCTAACCTACCTCTTCAGCCTGAAGTCCCTCCAATTTCTGTTATGTCCATCCACCCTTCCCCAAACACTACAATTTGCTTTCATTCAGGCTATGTCCTCCTGAGCTTGCCTCCCTTTTCTTAGTCTTTCGTCTTTAAAGAGTCATCTCAAATGTTTTTCCTCCACCAGGTACTTCCAGCTCACTCCAATATAAAAGTCCTTTAATTTGGACTCTCTGGAGCTATGTCCGTCTCTCAGGTACATCTTATTCTCTTTCTTCAGTAAACTAAACTGCTTCAGAATAAGTCTGTGTTGGATTTGTCTTCCCTCAGTGCACAAAGCAGGGCACAGGCTAACCCATATTACCAATTTAACTAAGTATTGTTGGTATTGTTGGACACAAACCACATGCCAGACACAGTGCTAGGAATTAAGCAGTGACTACACATTGCTTCTTTGTCACTCAGAATTTATATTCTAGTGACCAAGTAACCAATGACTAATACATGGAAGATAAATAATTAAAAGGAGCGACATTTAAAGCCCACAATCTCCCTCATGAATCCCATTCTTCTCTGTTTTCTCTTTTAAATGAATCTAGGCAGTAACAAATGGCTCCCTGCTTATGTGAATAAAGGCTGAGATAAAGGCCAAGGTCTAACAAAGAGGTACTTCACACTTGGAGCACTTCAGTCTGTGTTTAAGGAACATGTTTACACCTGACACCTTGAAGTTTATGAGGCCCCAAAAGCAAGAAATGTACTCTCCCCAATGTCTTGTAAAATGGTAAGGCTTTGTCTAAACAAATAATCCTCTCTTGATAATGAACACAATAGTAGTAATAAGTAGGTTGCCTTTGCTGGACATTTTCCCACCCATAGGAAATACTGAGAAACTGAACGTTCCTTTTTTTGTTTTGTTTTGTTTGTTTGTTTGTTTACTACTTCAAGTTACATCTCCATCACAGTGCCCTCCTTCCACCCCTCCGGTTCCACTCTCCCACCCTTCCCTCCCTCTCCCCCTTATCCCACTCCTCCTATGTAGAGTGTCCCCTACATATCAGCCCCTCTCAGTCATATGAGGACTAAGGGGGGCTTCCATGGTAGCACCCCTAGGAAAAATTGTTCCATTAATAGGTAACTGAACATTCTTATAATCTGCTAGCACCTGACAACAACGGACTTAGTTTTAAGAGCCAGGGGAGGCTTTCTCCCCATTCTTTCCTCTCAGTAGGAACTCTTCTAAGGCTGATCCCAACTAATTATCAATTACCACGTCAATTACTTATGACTTACTTTACACAGTTGTGAAGCTTAAACTATACACCTGGGGGCTCCTATATCTCTATCTTCAGACCTTAGTCCTTCTGAGAACAGTCTATTTCCAGCTGATGCTGCACTTGCTACCAGGCATTGCACAGGACCTCCCCAAATGGGCTGTGTTCTTGGCTGTTTCCTCCCCCTTCCCTCACTTCACTCCCTGTCAGCTGACCTTCATATCACAGCATTCTTCCCTAGGTTTGTTCTCTGTAGTAGAGTGTTCTCCCACTATCAGCTCCTGGGAGTACTTTCCCAGACTCAAAGCCCAGTCTTCTATGGTGTGACTCCTTCTCTCTTCTCCGCCCCACCCCACACACTACTGAAGAGAAAAAGAGCTGGATTGTCCTTCTCTCTGGCCAGGGACATGCACCAATTTCTGCTATTTCTCTCAACACAGTGTTTTGGAGCTGTGAGTTAACTAAATTCTGGTCCCTCCCTTAAAGCAGCAGTTCAGCTGCACAGTAGAATCACTTGGGGGTCTTTAAAGCTAGTAATGCACGAATCCCACTCAGCCCCTCAGTTCTACCCCTGAATCTAATTTAGTTGTTCTGGGAAAGACTGAACTGTAGGGTTATAGTGGGTTTTTGGTTTTTTTAAATATTCACAGATGACCATTGTAAGCTATGCCTTCTGCGCTTCAGGGTAACTTTTGCCTGATTGTCTCTGGGTGTTACATAAGTCAAATATTTAATAAGTATTAGTTCAATAAATGAACAATTACAGCATCCCCAGTGATTGCATACTCCTCATTGGTAGTTAAGTAAGTATATATTGGATGGGAGATTGGAGTAATAACATCAAGAGACAAAAGTGAAGACTATTTAAAGGAAGGATGTACTCAACATAGTGGAGATGGACATGTCTGGAAGAAGCTAGACCGAGTGTGTGGGAATCGGTTCCCAGTCACAAGAAGCCATGACCAAGACTATCAGAAGATGGAAGGCCACTCAGGCTTGACTAGCCAATTGTGCTCACAGCCTCTGTCAAATCCTTCTTGTCAGCCCACAGAAAGTGACCTTAGTCTGAACACAAACACTATTAGACTAGAGTCTGAACCCAGGACGTGTCTGTAGGGAAAGCTGTGGTCTTTCCTTGTCCAAGATGATGTCTGCAAACACAAAATTAAGCCGTCTCATTACAGGAACAATTTACGACTTAGATTCTTTTATTCTCACTTCCAAATTTGTCAAGCATCCTATGATTTTCTGAGCAACTTTGCACTTGGGAAACACTCTCTTCCCAAAGAATTAGCAGAGATGCCTGTTTTTCAAGGCATTGAACTAGACAGAATCAGTCGAAATCTTGTAGGTGCATGTTTTATTAGAAGGGCATGGCAGGAATCAACCACCTCTCTCTCTGGACTGAGGAAGGGCGGGTCATCTTGCCTGTAGCACTGGCAACCGGCCCAACCAGCATGACCCTTTTCCATTGTTTTACTTCCTGTCCAGGTCTGCCAGGGAGCTAATTATGAAAGACTGTCTGTGATGATTACATGTTAGGTGTGAACTATATAGTCAGTGATAATTGTGAGGTATTGAAGTGATCATTTGAGTTTGATTGACAAAATGCTTGCACCTCTGTGGAAAGCACAGAGTTTCTTACTACTTGGCATTAAACACTCAATATAAGCAAGTAGTGTATTTCTGAGCAAACAAAAAAACAGTGTGCATAACACAAAGTTCTGTCTTTCTGAAGAAAGTGTGAGGGGATTATCTCTCCATGAGGTACAGGTGATTTAGACATGAGAGCCATGGGTGTGAGTGCCTCAGACAACCAAGAGTGACTGTATGTTTCAAACCAATCCCTAACTTCACTAGAACAGCTATAATCCCACTTGAGCCTATCAGGAAAAATAGACAAATACTCCCAGTTCTAAGAATACCCAGAGCAGCCAGTGGTCATCTTCTGAGCATAAGTATTAGAAGCCCATTTCTAAATATTATCAAGTATTAATTGTTCAGTACAAATATTAGAAGGGCTGGGAAAATAGCTCAATCAGTAAAAAGCCTCAGAAGCAAAAGAACATGGTTCAATCCACACAACATGTGTGATGACATGCACTTATAATCCCAGGTAAAGACAGGTGGATTCTGAAGCTTGCTAGCCAGCCAAACTGGTCTACCCCTACTGGTGAGCCCCCAGGCTACAGTGAAGGCCTGTCTCAGTTATCAAGGTGGACAGCTCCGGGGGAACTACACTCAAGGAAATCCTCTGACTTTCAAACATACATGCACATATGTACCTGCATGCAGATATAGACACATATAACACACACACACACACACACATATAATCATTAGGTAGTATTTAGGCCTATAACTACACATCCAGGAATACAGAGATTCCACTTTAAATACTACTATTCTCCATAACCTTCACAATAGTAAGAAAAATTAGCATTGTCTGTGATATACCTCCATAACCAGCACCAATGCAAAAAAGGAAATTAAATGGCTTCTCTGGAACAGAATTTTCTATGCAGGTGTTTTGGGGCTTTTTGTTTGTTTGGTTTGGTTTGTTTTTTTTGGGGGGGGGGCACAGCATGACACTTGTAGATGGAAATTGCAAACTACTTGACAATTTCAACTTCATCCATCATCTTTGCACAGCGACCTTGGTTGTCACTAAATGGTTATAATATGGCCTTATGGTTTCCCATTTTAACTGAAAATTAGAAAGTTAAAAAAAAGTCTCAGCATATTATGATTTTGAACTACTGCTAGGTAAATGTGTTATGTGAACACTGCCTAAGAAGTTTGTTCACTGCCCTTTCCTCAAGTCAGTTTTGTTAACTTCAATATTCCACCAGGAAGAGAAAGGTCTTGCTTATTTTTGAGTGGAAATTCTCTATACAGTTTCATGGAGAAGGAGCTTTGTAAATCAAAAAGGCCAAACTTTATACTGTCACAGATGATCTCTCCTTACCCCCCCTACCCAAAACACAACCTTTACAATTACCAAACTGCCGCTTCCAAACTAGAATCTCCTTTAGAGTAAGGTGGGAATGAGATAGGGTGCCAGTGAGTAACCCAAGCAAGCCTTGAACTCATGATCATCCTGTCTCTGCTTTCCAAGTGCTAGCTAGGATTACAAGCAAGCACGACCATGCCCCCAACCCTGTACCAACCCACTTTGAGATATCAAATTACATCAGGACTAAGGGCCTCCCCTTCCACTCTGGCAAGACATGGCAGTTCTGCTAGGAAAATAGGATCTAGAGGGAAGAAGCAACCTCATCCAAGCCAGAGATAGTCCCTGTTCCAGTTGTTAGGGGATCCACTTGAGTACCAAGCAGTCCATCTGCTTCATATGTGTAGTGTGCCTAGGACCGGTCCATGCATGTTCTTTGGTCTTTGGTTCAGTGTCTATGACCCCCCTCGTGTCCCAGTTAATTGGTTATGGGTGTCCCCTTGTGGTGTCCTTCATCTCTCCGGCTCTCTCAAGCCTTCCCCTGACTCTTCCTCAAGATTCCCTGCTTTTCACCTAATTCAAACTAGTAACTCTTAAAGTAAGCTGTTCTTGCCAAAAGGTGGGTAAAAGTAAGAAACTATCCATGCTGGGACATGATTGAAGTCATAACAAGGGAACACTGCAGCAAGATGAAGAGCCTAAGCCCAAAGTCCAAGTTTTCTCCTAACCAGGCACGATCACAATCACCACAATCAACATCTCTGTCTTTACATTTTCCCCTGTGTTCAAAAGTTCTCCTCTAAATGGAAACTCTCATTTTTCATTCTGTGGTTCATCCTTTGACATCTGAGAGAAGGAGAGGCAACCTCAAAACAGACATCTGTACCTTGATTACATCCTTCAGGTTTTTAATCAAGGACTCAAAATTCGACAACTTTTTAGTATTTTTAAGACCTCTTCGAAATTTGTTCTCATATTACAGGAAATGGTATCACTCATAACTTCAATGAGTAATCTGAAAGTGCAAAATAGAAGTCTGTGGTCCAAAACACAGGACTGATTTAAGGTGTAAATCCATTTAGAACAGGAGAGTCAGCCAACCAGCCTAAGGAAGAAAAACCTCACTGTCCCATCATTCTGGCATCAGATCACATATGCAATGTTTTTCTAATGAAGTCATTTTTGATATTTCTTTTATTATTTTTTGAGAATTTTATATACGAGTATCGTACTTACATCACTTCCACCACACACCCTTACCCTCCAACTCTCCATATGCCTCCACTCGCTCAACTTCATTATCTCTTCTTTGTTATCAATGTGTGTGTGTGTGTGTGTCCCACTAAATTCATGTGCTTTTTAAGTTTCTGTTTAATTTAGAATATAACTTAGAATTAGTATATTCTAAATCCCCTGGGATTGCAAGTTTATCTGCTAGGACGTTTATCTGCCTCCATAAATGAATGTTTGTATCTTAAGGAAGCTTTCTAAGCTTTCGGTTCTGGCAGCAGCCGCAAGTCAGGTCGTGCTGGTGCTAAGAGCCTCTCTTCTTGTTTCCACTCTGTAGAAAGGAAGCTTTCTAAGCTTTCGGTTCTGGCAGCAGCAGCAAGTCAGGTCGTGCTGGTGCTAAGAGCCTCTCTTCTTGTTTCCACTCTGTAGACTCTAGGCCATTATGAAGTGTCTGAGGGACTGTTCCAATAGTTCCAATGGTGATGATGGCTGTTCTAGCCACTATTCTTTAAAAAACAAGAACAAAAACAAAAAATAAACAACAACAACAAAAAAAACAGAGAGGTGGAGGGATGGGGGAGGTAGGGAGGAAATGCAATTCCTTATTCAGCAGCCTGGCATCCAGATCTAAAGTTGATTTCATTTATAAGCTGACACACAGTTTCACAGATCACATTGCTCAGTATAGAAATGTCCCCGCTGTGTCACAAAGTTAGGAAGAACAACTCTGGAAGGATGTTTTTGAGCAGAAACAGAAACTAATGAGATGAGCGCCAAGATTTCTCCCACCCACCCTTTGAGGTCGATTTATTCAGCTCTGGCTGGAAGCCACTCATAAGTGTTGTTATCTCTGGCTGCTTCCTACTCCTGTTCAATGCAGTGCAAGCTCCGAACCTAGCCAGGGAGGAAGTGACCATCCAACCCTATGGTTACTTTTCATATTGAAGCAAAGATTTCAGTTGACAAGGAGTCTGTGAGTATTGTATTCCTACCCCAACCCTCAAAAACTGCCCTGAGTAACTACTCCTTTCTGGAAAGCCCTTACAAGGTACCAAGAGATTTATTTTAAGAAATGTTTGTTGAAGCCTCCAGAACCCAGAATTTTTTTCAGGTTGTCTATTTAGGCTGATCCCCATGACAGCAATCTGACTATAACTTTGTGGAATTTTTAACTTGGCTCCCCATCCCCATCTTCTTACCAAACGTGAGTAGAAAGAAGTTCAAGTCCACTGTTACATTTTCAACTGCAAATATGTGTCTGTCTCTCTCCTACCACCAACTACAAATTCAACAAAGGGGAAAGGAAGGAATAGAGAGGACCCATTCAGCTTAAGAGACACCAGTCCTCAACTTCTCAAGTCTTTCAGCTACTCAGACTTTAAAATGACTTTCTTCTCCTCCTTCTCCCCCTCCTCCTATGCCTCTTGCCTTCTTCCTTTTTCACTGATACAGAATTGGACATTTTATTGAGTCTTTTTTTTTTACAATTTATTTTATTCTTTGAAACTTTTATACATGTTTACAATGTAAATTGTTTTGTTTTGATTGTTGAGGCAGGCTCTCACTATATAGACCAGGCTGGCCTCAAACTCACAAAGATCAGCCTGTCTCTGCCCTCTGGATGCTTGTTGCTTGTGTTAAAGAGAAGTCCCCACCACAGACAGCATATACATTTCTTGATCATATCCAACTCCTATTCCCTCCCTCCAACTCTCTGTCCCCCTAACACTTCTGCATCCCAACTTCCTGTAAAATGCTTTTCTTCTAACATAATGAAAAACATGTTTTTCACAGACAGACAGGCCAATGAGAAGCTCTGGCTGTTGTATCTTTCTTAGTCAGTTGAGGGTCTATTATTCTAGATGAAGAATGGAGAAGAACTTAAAACGATGAGAATTAGAAGTTCTGCTCTTTAAAAATGACCTGATTCCAACCAGGATGAACCACAGAGAAATTGAAGGTTTTTTGTTTGTTTGTTTGTTTGTTTGTTTGTTTATGTTGTTGTTGTTTTGTTGTTATTATTAGAAAGAAGCTAAGGGCAGAAAATAGGAGTAGGGGACAGAAATGCATTGTGCTCATTTCTGCCTTTGACATGGTAGATATGAAACTATGATAGCAAAATCTGATAAGAATCTTACCAGAATATAGAAGAAAGGAAGGAAGTAACAAATGAACAAACACTAAATAAAAAATACTGAAGACACTAGGAAGTGAAAAGATATTCCTGGTTTGGGGATTGAGGTCATTCATGTTGTTAAAATGCCCATATTGTCAAAAGCAATCTACAAATCCAATGCAGCTCCCTCAAAATAACACTCACATTCTTTACTGAATTATAAGTAAACTAATGGTAAAATTTATTTGGAAGTACAAAAGATCAGAAGTTGCTAAAGCAATCCTGAACAGAAGGCAATGCTTGAAAACATCATATCACTTGATTACAGGACATAGGTCAGAGAGCCCAGCAAAATGACTCAGCAGGCAAAGGTATTGGATGTATACACCAGATGACTTGAATCCCTGGAACTCAACTAAAGGTGGAAGGAGAGAAATGACTCCATAAAGTTGTCCTCTGATCTCCATATCTGAGCCATGGTACACACACACACATACACACACCCCACATACATACATACATACACACACACACACACACCACACACACACACACACACACACACACACACACACATACACATACACACAGTGCACATATACATTACAATAACAATAATTTTTAAAGATATTCCAGAAAAGCCAAATTAATGGAAATAGCATGAGATTAGCAGTAAAGACCATGGAATAGAATAGAGGACAAGAAATAAATTAACTCTGAACAAAAGTGTCCAAAATATACACTTAGAGAAAAAGACAGCCTCTTACACACATGCACCCAAATATAATTAATTAATTAATTGAATAAAAAAAGATGACAAGAAAACTTGTTATCTTCATGCTTAAGATTGAAGCCAGGCCTCCATTGATCATCCTGAGCAGGTGTCAACTCAAAATAGGTCTAAGGCCTTAATGTAAGACTCATAACTTCAAAAATACTATTTAGAAACATAGCAAAAGTACTTCAAAATATTGTAAAGCACAAAAATTATTGGAGATATCTCCAGTAACTCAGAAAATTTTTAAAAATTGACACAATATTATTTCACACAAAATGGTTTATGCTTAGCAAAGGAAACAATGAATAGAGAAAAGAAAGAGCCTGAAATATGGGATGAAAATCCTTTACGTAGAGAGAGGGCCTGCCTAGC
Source organism: Lophiomys imhausi (assembly GCA_907164525.1). NCBI lineage: Eukaryota > Metazoa > Chordata > Mammalia > Rodentia > Muridae > Lophiomys > Lophiomys imhausi. Next base: position 2,353,412 of record CAJQZJ010033222.1, on the reverse strand, counting down.
ATGTACATGTCTCTAGGTTCTATGCCAAAAACTCAGAAAGAGGGGGAGAAAGAGAAAAAGAAGGAGGAAGAAGAAGGTTGTCATTGGAAGCTGGAACTGTAGGAAAGGGGCCTTTTGACAGAAAAGAGGAAAGTTTAGCAATGATCTCAGTTGTACAATACATAAAATAGAAAATATATTCAAACAAAACAAAAACAAAATCAGTAAGGGCAGAAATTACCTCCTTAAGACCTCAGCATATACTGCGGCATCCAAATACCCTGAATTCCTATGTGGAGCCAGACCATGTGGGGAATCAGGAAGAGGAGTAAAGAGTACATGAACAGTATGTACTCTTTCCCTACCTGCAGCTGCTCCAGCATCCTGATACTACAAACTCAGCTACCATCTGACTGTACCATATAAAGACGACCATGCAGACCATGCAGCTGAACTAGTCCCAGAGCACTGCATTGTGGGAGAATATCATCGACTCTTGTTCCGTTAAATTGAATATTAGAACCATTTATTACAGAGCAACACAAAACAAACACGGATGCTCATATGAAACAAATAATAGATTGTTGTCTACATCTTTTTTCCATATAGATGAAACAATATCAACACCATCAAGCGGGAACAATGCTTTTTTTCAATCATTCATTCATTGGATACAGAGGCCGAATAACCAATGTAACTATAAATAGTCTTTTGAAGGTTCTCACAGCTACTAATATTTTCTTATACATTTGCATTTACATATAGCCATTTGATGTAGCAATGTGTGACAGAGACTACATAAATTCATTACATCCTGTTTGACTTTCTTCCCCGGGGAAGATGGCAAGAAAACATTTGTCAGCTGCCTTTACAGGCAGGCAATTGAGTGATGTGGACCCCCACTGAAGCATCTGTTAGATTAATGCTAGACACCTCCAAGGCTGGCCCATGAGATACATCCTTTCTCTTATCAAATGGGCAGTCAGAGGCTCCAGAAGAGGTCTCCAAGGTTTGGCTTGAAGGGGGACCTAGTAGACGGATGAGTATGGTCCCAATGACCACATGAGCTTCACTCCACCACACCCTTCCTCAAGCCTATATTTTGCTATGGCATAAGCAAGAAAGAAATTTGCACTCTGTTAAGCCATTAAAGCCACTCACCACACCAGTAACCTTTCCCTGGGTGATAACTGGGGGTTAGAAAACTGCTGAACTGTGCTTCTTCCTGCAATAAAAGTCAGTAATACATAACAGGAAAGACTGCTTTGACTACAATCAGGCATAACTCTGAGCTCTGTGGCTTAAAGACTTATATAAATATCAAGGTGCAGCCACTAGGTTGATAATTCTAATTTCTCTCAAGGCACATACTAAATGTCGTTCCTTATCCTCCAAAGGAAATATTTGCTTGCCTGTGTTCATATTCTTTTCTTGAATTTATTTCCTTCTTAAATGAGACTCACTTTTCTAAAAAAAAAAAATTAATCTTTTCAATTTTTAAAATATTTCCACCAAACCACAAGGACATTGTTTGCTCAATTTTAGAGACTGTCTTTGAGAAGCTTGTCACTGCTGTCATGAGGAAGCTGCCCCTGCCCACACAACCATGTGTAAACAGTTGAAGCAGGGCTGGAGAGATGGCTCAGAGGTTAAGAGCACTGGCTGCTCTTCCAGAGGTCCTGAGTTCAATTCCCAGCAACCACATAGTGGCTCATGACCATCTATAGTGAGATCTGGTGCCCTCTTTTGGAATACAGGCGTACACGCAGGCAGAATACTGTATACATAATAAATAAATAAATCTTAGCAGCACATGCCTTTAATCCCAGCACTCAGGAGGCAGAGGCAGGTGGATCACCTGTGAGTTTGAGGCCAGCCTGGTCTACAAAGCAAGTCCAGGACAGCCAAGACTACACAGAGAAATCCTGTCTCGAAAAACCAAAAAAAAAAAAAAGAAAGAAGCAATAAAAGCCATTTCTTTCTATCCTTTCCAATCTTTATTTTTTAATTCACAAGTTGGTGACATTTATATAAAAACTGTGATTATAATTTGAAAAGGACTATCTTCATATGAGCAAGTCCATTAACGTAACATAATGTGGCACTGAGAAGTGGGGGAGGAATTCCTGCACATTTTTGAGGGTTTAATGATTACAGAGACGCTTTTGGAAGCTGGACTGTGACGATAGCTGGTTTATAATGTGTGCTCTTCCCATCCATCCGGATTTTTAAAATGCCTTATAAAATACCTTATGATTTGGGAAAGGCTGTGGTTACTTATTCTCAAGACCCTTCACACGCTAAACTATGCTTAGCTCATTCCACAGTGCTGTCTTTTGCCTCTCCTCTTTGTCTGAAGACTCTGGAGGCTGGAGAAGACACTAACTCATAACTAGATGTTTTTACATCCTGAGTCTTCCTGGATTTCCTCTGCTAGGGAATCAACTCCATAGCCCAGAATCAATATACTGTTATGTTTCCCAGAATAGAAGAAACTTCAGAAAAACAGTGTGGTAGCATTCACCTGGAATAGCAGAATACAGGAGGTGGGGACAGAATGATCAAGAAATGGGGGGTGGCAGTGATACACATGCATGTGGAGAGGTAAACTCATACCTACCCAGGCAGAGGCTAGAGGAGAATTTGGGTCTCTTTCTCTATTGCTCTGCTCCTTGGTTTTTTGTTTGCTTGTTTGTTTTGTTTTTGTTTTTGTTTTGTTTGTTTTTGAGACAGGGTCTCTCAATGAAGCTTAAGCTTGTCATTTTGGCTAGGCTGGCTTGCCTGTCTGTGGTCCCCAATGCTAGGATCTGGCTCTGGTCCCCAATGCTGGGTTTATAGGCACACACTTGTCTGGCTCTGGTCCCCAATGCTGGGGTTATAGGAACATATATCCATCTTTTACATGGGTGCTGGGGTTTGAACTCAGATGGTCTTGCTTTCACATCAAATGTTCTTGCCCAACGAATATCAGAAATTTAGTGAATTCACTATATTAGTATATAGTGAATTAGAGGCAATCAGAGCTACATGAGATCTTCGGAGGGGAGAGGAGAGAGAGAGAAGAGAATATAATTAAAATCAGGAAGATGCTGAAGTTCTTCATCCAAACAAGCCTTAAAGGAAAAAAGTATTTCTCAAAACTCCTATAGAACTGGCTGATTTTTTGATCAATTAACACTGATATGTCCAGTTGTTTAATGGATGTCAAATTTTTACCAAGTCAAAACCATTGGGATTTTTAACATTGTTTTAATAGTTAGGCTTTAATGTTTTTGTTGAAGCCTACCCTCATTGCTACTCCTGCCCCTGCCCAGACATACCTCTGCCTCTTCAGGATTCATAGCTATGGGCTGTGTATCTAAACATTTAAACAATGTTGAATTGAAAACATCACTAAAAATCCCATGTGCACAGAAATCACAGACGTTCTTGAAATTATTCCCTAAACAGAACAGCACTATTTAAATACCACCCCCATGGCTTCCTATTATGTTATTTTATTGTGTTGTTGGTTATCTTGAGACAACGTGAGGTACACAGAATGTCAGGTTTGGATGTGAAGTGCCCTTGAAAAAGTCTCCTGTGTTAAAGGCGTGTTTCCCAGCTGGTGGCGCTACTGGGGTCTATGATTGGATCACAAACCTGTCAATAAATGAATCTCCGTCCATCGTTGGGTTCACAACTGAGTGAGTGGGCTGTCGGGCCAGTTTAGAGGCGGTAGGTCCCTAGTCATATACATTTAAAGAGTGTATCTTGTCCTCAACACCTCTCCCTCCCTTCTGGCCCTTCTTTTCCCCCATCCTCTCCCCTCCCCGCTTCTTTCTCCCTCTTCTTCCAGGTTGCTGCGAAGAGATTGTACGGAGCTTTGCTCTGCCACACTTCTGCCACCAAGCCAGCACATTTGTCATGACGCTACGGGCACAGAAACATGGAATAAAGTGACCGTGAGATGAAAGCTCGGAATTCATGAGGCTAAGTGAACCGCTCTTCCTCTGAAGTTGTTTTTCACAGGTGTTCCCATCTTAGTGATGGAAGTTGATTGACACAGGCGAGAACTGAGTGGAAGGAGGTAGAGATGCCTAGCGTTTACCTGTCTCTGTGAGCCTAAACACAGAGACAGTACAGAGTTAGAGAGTTAACCACATGAAACCCAAACAGTAGATTTTGTTAACTATAAAATAGTCAGAAAGCCACAGAGCACAATACGGGGAAGGGTGGCTCTCCCGAGATGGGAAGGAGAAAAAAAGAATAGAGGAAAGAACCTGAGCTGTCTTCACGCCCACAGAACTTGGCTTCATGCCAGCCTACAGTCTAGGCAGACAGAACGCCTAGAATTTTCATAGCGAACTGGTGATGGAGGAAGAGGTCTCCGTTCTTAGCAGATTCACACAGTGCCATAGCTGGGAGCCCTCTAAGGAGGGTCCTGCAGATCTGACCTTCCTTAGAGATCAGAAGCCCCTGAGTGTCTGTTACCAAGGGTGAGCAGCCTCTCGGCTTCACTGGCAGAGCAGAAAATGCTTCTGTTTCTCAGCCATTTATAACTCATCTTTTGAAAATGTGTTTAGTTCCTTGCCCCACTTCTTAATTGGGTTATATTCTTGATGTTTAGTTTTTTTAATTCTTTGTATATTCTAGATATTAGTCCTCTGTCACATGTATTATTGGTAAAGTTTTTTTCTTCTCATTCTGTAAGCTGCCTCTTTACACAAATAATGTTGCTCTTTGCTGTATAGAAGGTTTTTGTTTCTTTCTTTTTTTGAGACAGGGTTTCTCTGTGTAGCCCTAGCTGTCCTGGACTCACTTTATAGACCAGGCTGGCCTTGAACTCACAGAGATCCGCCTGCTTGCCTCTGCCTCCCGTGGGATTAAAGGCATGTGCCACCATGCCTGGCAACTACAGACAGTTGTGAACTGCCATGTGGACAATGGGATATGAACCCGGGTCCTTTGGAAGAACAGTCGGTGCTCTTAACCGCTGAGCCATCACTTTTTTAATTGTTCATCTTAAAGCTTAATCAAGGTCCTGTTCAGAAAGTCCTTTCCTTTGTCACTGAGTTCAAGTGTATTCTCTGCTTCATTCTCTACCAGATTTGGGGTATCCTGTCTTTTGTTGAGGTCTGATACATTTGGAGTTAGTTTTGTGCAGGGTGAGAGATAAGGACCTACTTTTTATTCTACATAGAGCCCACCGGTTTGACCAGATCCTTTTGTTGAAGGCACTGTCTTTTATCCAATGTGTCCTGTTGGTCTTATCAAAAATTAGGTGGCTGTATGAGTTGAGGCTACATTGTGAATCTTCAGTCCTATCTCATTGATCAATGGGTCTGTTTTTATACTAGTACCATACTGGGGTTTTTTATATTATTATTATTATTATTATTATTATTACCACTTGAATTATTATTTAATTTGAAGTCAGGGAGAGTGATACCCCAGCATTTTCTTTTTCTTTGTTCCTCGTTGTTCAGGACTTTTTAGTTATCCTGGGTTTTTGTGTTTCTGTATAAAACTTGAGATTTTTTTTTTTTAATTTTGTAATGAACTGTGTTGGAATTTTTATGGAGATTGAGTTGAATCCATAGGTAGGTTCTGGTAGGATAAATATTTTCACAATATTAATTCTGCCAATCCACGTCCATGGGAGGTCTTTCCTTCTTCTGGTATCTTCAATTTCTTTCTTCAGTATCTTAACATTTTCATTGTATAAGTCTTTCATTTACTTGGTTGGTTTCATGCCATGATATTTTTCTTTTTGAGACAGCCATGATATTTTTGAAGTTATTATGAATGATATTGTTTTCCTGATCCCTTTTTAAGTATGTTTGTCATTTATATACAGAAAGACTATTGATTTGTGTGTTGATGTTGTATCCTGCTACTTTTTTAAACATGTGATTTGACATCGAAGAGAATGGAAAGATCCAAATAATTGACTCCAAACAGACTCAAATAGATGAAATACCAGGTTAAGATTCAAAACTGGTGATTTTTTTAAAGGATAAATAAATTCCAAAGGAACACAGAAAAACAACTGGAGGAAATATAGAGACAATACAGAATATAAACAAGAAATTACAGAGATAGAGCTCTGTAAAAATAACCAAGACACAGCTTAGAAAATAAAAGTTCAATAAGTCAAGTAAAAACATTAGTAGAAAGCCTCACCAGCAGATTAAATTGAGTCGAAGAAATAATTCACAGATAGAAAGCAATTCTGAACGTGAATAAACAAATTATCACATTTATAAAGTATATTTTTGAGGAAACAGCTCTTGAGGAAGTCTGAGAGGCTAGATTATCTGGGCTATTTGTCTTCTTTGGTGTCTGGTCTCTTTTCTTCAGAGGTTTCAGTTGTCCAGTTGTCCCTGGACTCCTTAGATGGATGCTTTTAATTTCCTGGAAAGATAAGAACAGAACCCTGCCCTATTCCTAACTCTGTGGCACTACCTTTTTGGTTTTTTGGAGGGGGCAGGTAATATCTTTCCTAGAGCAAATTGGATTTTTTTGACAATATAAAAAGTATTATCTTTCAATTGAGATTTAAAAAATTATTTTGACATTTTGGAACTAAACATACCTTTAAGTGTATATATTTTGAGATCACAAAGGACATTAAAATTAAAAGTTGCATTCAAAATATACAGAACCTCCAGGATACAATGAAGATATCAACCTTAGGAATATGGTTAGGTCTAGATAGAAAGCTGGAGGTTCAGACTAAAGGAAGAGAAAACTCATTTAGTGAAAAAATGGCAAAGAATTCTCCGAGTCAGGAGGTAAGAGATGGGTTAACCAAAATTAGGAGTGTACAAAGAATGCTTATGAAAATTCAGTGGTTTTTATGCTAATCAAAACTATTTTGAACAGAAGTATCTTGCATAGTTGGACAGTGCTGCTCTCAGAAGACATTAAATGAAACCTTCAGTGCCAGTCATGGGATATCTCTGATGTTTTTGGCCAGGAAAGTCCCAGAGACACCCAAAACAACACAGACTATTACCATTTCTCTTTGTTGCCCATCATAACTAGATGGTAAGACTTTATTGCTGAAGACAGTACTTTGGATGTAGGACACAGAGAAACCAACATTGAACTGACCAGGAAACTCTCTCCCTACTGGTTAGCTTACATAGTGCCAGAAGGAAGAGAAAAGACATTAATAGTCTTACCCAGAACCATGACTGCTGCAACACTGAATTACCTGGTAGGATGTGTACGTCCAGTGATGTAAATGTGGCATGAATGTTAAATAGATAACAAGCCATTTTCTGTTTGAATATGTGGCCTGTTCTGTAGAAGAGATTTCATGTTTGGTACTGTAAATCTGGCCAAAAGTCTATAACTTGGAAGATCATAGGCCCTAGAGAGGAATATATTGCTGCTATACTAAATAGTCAAGCTGTCAAGTGGCCCTCTAAATATTCTGTTTAGACCCAGAGATTTGTGTTGCTCTTAACATTGTGAGAATAGTCATTCTGCAGTGGGTAATGGTTGATACACAGGGCAATAACTAATCAGAGTGCCAAGCATATGTAACTATTAAGTGCTTATTTGTACATGAGTCACCTATTCTAACCTCTCTCCACCCAAAACTCAGGGAACAGGAAAGAATATTGGGTAGAAAAAAAATTAAAAACCAGCAGATGAGGAGGTAAGCTGTAAAATGCTGACTTCTGCACGTGATAGCTATTCCACACTACTCAAAGCAGCCAGCATTACCTACTCAAGACAAGATCAAGCCAGACAAAATTCCAACATGAATATGAGATGCCCCAAGGTCCTACCATTGGAATGCAAGCTATTGAAAGTTGATAATTGCTAAGGGAGGAAGAGTCACTCTCCTTTGGGAACATGATTGCTCATAGACTGCAGATGCCTCAGTGAATGGTCCCATATCCCTGTAAACATGGGCACCACTAACTGAACTAAGGAGTCATTCATAACAAAGCAGGAGAGAGGGAGGCAGGGTTTGGGGCTCATAGGGGGACTGGAGTGAGGTAATGGTCGTTGAATATAATTAAAATACATTTTGAAATCTGCATGTAAGATCTCACAGTTGACTTTGTGTTGATTGATTGGGTAGGCTGAAATATAAAACTATCAGTTCCTGTGGTGATACAATATTATCATAAAATACCTCTTACATTCTAAGAGACTAGCATTTTTGCTGGACCCCACAGCCAGAATTAGTAATACACCTTGAGGTCATTTAAGACTAAAGACTGCTATCCTACTGTGTGCTCAACCTTTTTGGTTAACCTGCTTTTAAGAGAACAATATAACTATCAATCTTACCTGCCTTGGATTTTCCAAGCAATCAACTTTTACAACCTAAGCTAGTGTATATCAGTAACCATGTTGTGTACTCTACTACGCCTCAACTCAGAACACTGCATGTGAATCATTTTCTGAAATCACCAAACTTTCTAAACTCCACCATAAAGAACAAAAGCATTCATTTATGGATATCTGTTGATAAACAACGATGTGTTGTAGTACTGTTTGTTGTCTGGATCAGTTGGTATCAGTTGGAGCCAGTAGTTTAATCCCTTGTAAAACCTTGTTAAATTTTCTCTGTAAAGTCTTCCATTCCTTCCATATGTGATGTTTTCTGTGAAGTTCAATAAAAGAGAGAACAGAGCCCCTTGTGAGAGACAGATGCCCCCACCTCCCCCACACACACAAACACACACACAAATAACTCATAGGTACACACAGACACAGAGGCAGATTCACAAGACAGCCTTCTTGCGATAGACACAGATTCAGAGTCATGCAATAAACATATAAGATATGAAAGACACAGTGAGCATGAACTAGAGGAAGTTAAATCTGAAATTACTCTTGGTTAAATGACTCAGAGGCAATAAACATATAAGATATGAAAGACACAGTGAGCATGAACTAGAGGAAGTTAAATCTGAAATTACTCTCGGTTAAATGACTCAGAGGGAAGAAATTTTATTTATTTTCTTAATGCAGCAGAGATGCATAATTGGTAACTCAGAGTTAATCAATAATGTGTTTAATTTGCAAATGGTTTTTGGTTTATGCATAAGAGCAAATGAAAGATGCTTCTGACTGGTGTTAGCTCAGTTACATGATATAATCTATAACCTAAATTTATTCCAATTTCTATGTTTTCCTATAATCTCACATGTCTTTAAACCTTCTGGTTCCATATTCATATTTGTTTTATTGTGTGGGAGTATGTCTGATTGTGCAGATGCATATAGAGTATCTTAAATTCCTAACAGTATACTAGGAAATTATTTGTGAAAATAACCTGCTTAATAAATAAATGTTCAACATTCAACTTAAAAAAATACATTTTGTGAAAGTATAAAAATTTTCAAAGAATAAATAAAACATTATTTTTTAAAGACTTGCCAAAGTCTTGGGAATAATATAAACGTGTAAGTATAGGATACATTTAGAACTCCAAATAGACATGGCCAGAAAAGAACCTCTCCGTGCCATATTATAGTTAAACTTCTAAGAGTACAGAACAAGAAATGAATATTGAAATCTGCAAGGATGAATCACCAACTCACATATAAGGCAAAGCACTTGGAATAACAGCATATTTCTCAGCAGAAATATAATAACTAACAATCTAGGTGTGTTGGTTTGGATATGAAATAGGCCCACAAAATGTCCATGCTTTAAAAAGCTTGGTTGTCAACTGATAGATCTGGGAAGACGATTGGATCATGAAGGATGTGGCCTGAACAATTCTTATTACAATGATGGACACGTAATAAGTTAGTATTGTTGGAAGGTGATGGACAATAAGAGGTGTGGCCGAGTAGGAGGGAGAAATACATCACTGGTTTTATGCTTTGGAGGGATATATAATCTCTCTGCATTCTCTCTTCTCTCCTCTCTCTCTCTCTCTCTCTCTCTCTCTCTCTCTCTCTCTCCCTTCCTTCCTGGTGTCTATGGAGAAAATATCTTTGTTTCTCTCCACATCCTTCTCCAGCTGACCATCAACTGAAACCATGAACCAGAAGAATTTTTTTCTCCTTTAAATTATTTCTGTCAGATACTTGGTCACAGTGCTGAAAAACCTGACTAATACACTAATTACTATATCCAGTGAAACTACTCTTCAGAACTTACAAAAAAATAAACACCTTCTAAACTAAGCATAAACTAAAAGAATTTGTGACCACTAAGCCAGCATTATGGAAAATACTTAAAGGAGCCTATACACCGAGAGGAAAGGAAGAATACAGTGTCTTCTGAAGGTAACTACACTCACATAAACATACACACATGAACATATATACATAATGTTAAAATAGAATAAATCTTTAAATAAATATATATGTGGGCTGGAAAGATAGCTCATAGGTTAAGAGTACTTACTGCTCTTCCAGAAGTCCTAGTTCAATTCCCAGCAGCCACATGGTGGCTTACAACCATCAATAGTGAAATCTGGTGTCCTCTTCTGGCCTGAAAGTATACAAGCAGATCAAATGCTGTATACATAATAAATAAAAATAAAAATAAAACAATTTAAATATATATGTGTGTGAAAAACAAACACAATTACTAGTTGAGTTCAGAATAATTATTACTGATGTTTACAAAGAAACTTGAAAATAACTTGCATTCTTGCTGGTCAGAAATCTCAGGTCAGACATTGCTAGGGAGCTGGATATTTCCTGTCACTCATTGGGTGATCACGGACTTTTACAGTTTTGGGAGCATGAACTCTGGCCTAAGCCTTTCTGTCATTCATATTCACTGGAATTACTTCACATAGACCAATATCTTGGATAATGGAGTGCACTTCTAGGCCAGCCTGGTCTCCTGGGAACATTTATGGCTCTGAGCTCAGGACTAGTAAGTCTCCCATGTGCTCTTCTCTCTCTGGAGCCTTGATTGTCCAGGTAGAGACTGCAGCTAGCCTTTACATGCTGAAAATCTGCATAAGTTAGGGGGTATCCTTTCTTTTTACACATTATGGTAGGCAAAGGTTGTTCTGATCACTTACTAGACAGATATACAGACAGACATTGCCATTAATACTAATTGCCTTGGCCTGCTTTGGACTTGTGCTAACAGGGGTAGTGGGTAATGAAGAAATGGCAGGCATGCCTACAGAAAAGATGGGATTGGGTGTATCTGATAGAGATAAACCAGTAGTCTGGAAATCCAGTGCATTTACTACAGCTGAGTGAAGATGCAGACTTATTATATACAGATGGGTTAGCTCATCTTGGTAGGAGTTCTCTACAGGGGAACACTATCAGGCTGCAGTAATCAAGGAGCAAGAAGCAATGGTTGATATTTTCTGCACACATTGTCTACATCCATTTTTGGATGCTGTGGGTCTGAGATATTGGGGTCCTTTACATAGCCATGTTCATGCCAATGGTACACATTCACTCATAACTCAATCTGCTCCCCACAGATAACAATGGTACACTTACGATATACTATAAGTCTTAGCTGCATGATTATTTCAGTCCACAGAAAATCCTATGAGCAAAAAAAAAATTAATATCACTCCACTTTTAAAAAGAAGAAACTGAGTCACAAGGGGACACAAGTAGAATCCCAATTTTATAAGAGCTAGGTAGAAAACCCCAGTGAGAAGAGGCAGCCCAAGGTGACAGTGAGTGATGGATAAAGACTGCAGAGTGATGTCTAGATTAGAAGCCCAAATAATACTGACCTTATCGTGATCAACTGTACAAGAGAAACTTTACAATACAGTGATATCATGCTATACTGGGTACAAGGTAAAGAAAACATTCCTAGGAGCTGGTAACACAATTTCTTTAAAACAATGAAGTAAATGGTTTTCTGTGAGGACAAGGCTTTACTGTTTTCCTGCATTCTCAACCTTGTGAAATTTGCTGTTACAAAATATATTTTTAATAACTATTTTATCAAGTTATCCATAGACACCTTTTATCCAATCACTTCTAAGGAGAGTTTGTATTCTCAACTGGAGGTGAACTTAAAAAACAAAAAAGATATATTGTTATTTACATGTGATGGGATGTGTGTTTATATGCCACATGAGTTCAGGTGCCCATAGAGACCAGTAGAGGGCATCAGGTCCCCTGGAGCCAGAGTTACTTGTGGTCATGAGCCACCAGGTGTGGGTTCTGGGAACTGAACTCAGATCTTCTGGGAAGTGCTGTTAACCACTGAGCTATCTCCCCAGCTCCCATGAGCATTTTTATCTACTCATTTGTAAATCTTTCAGACTACAGCTTTAGTAATTCTGAAGTGGAAGAGCCTTTCTGAGGAGCAGTTAGGCACTCAGAATGGAAGCCCAAGAGGACAACTGGCCCATGATAAATAAATGTGTTTTAAACATTAAAAACAATGATCACTGTAACCATTCCTTATCTGCATCAAGTCTTAAGATCATCTGGAAGGCTAACATGTCATTAAAATTCACGTAGATTGACTAACTTTAAGCAGCTGTTAAAGCATGTCAGAGATCTCAGTCTTGTGGAAGACTTGCTTTCAGTTACAGCTAATAAATTTTCTAGTTCACCTATCATCAAGCTTCAGCTAAAATTAGATATCAGATTCACCGCTGTTGAAATAAACATGCTTTGTGCATCACCTTTTGAACTCCTGCCTGGAGAAGTCTGCCCCAGCTGTGGCTTCATCTCCCATTCTTGCTCTGTGCAGCATTGATGTCCTGATAGGTATGTGGGGAACATTGGAGACCTGTGCTCAGCTCACCTCACCATGAGCTGAGCATTCAGAAGACATAGACATGGAAGCCAGGCAGCCCTCAAACCATGAGGATGAGCACTGTGTTCCCCCAGAAAAGTGTGAAGGGGCTACCTGACTGATGACTCAAATTGCAATACCAGTCTGCAAGATTGTGATCTGAAGTGCATTCCAGGGATCAGCTCAGAAGTGTTACTTCACCCATGCATTAACACTTAATACCTCCACTTCAAAACATCCTTCTTTGGTACAACCTGGCTAGGAAATAGTGGAAAAAATACTTAAGTGTGATGCTTAAGTGGCTTAGAGGGTAGTTTTCTGCTCTAGGTGTCTGATTCCATAACTGGTTCGGTGGTTGGTGAGTATGAAAGCCATTGTTACTTCCTCACAGGTCCTATCTGGCCTGGGGATTCCCTGTGGCTTCAGGTTCCTTCCCTAAGTCCCTTTACAAGAAGTATCACAATTACAAAATGATTTTTTAAAAAATGTCTCCAAGGAGCATTTGAATGTGGATCATAGATTCTACATGTTGGGTTTTGTTGTTTTCTTGTAAGTTTTCATAGATTTCTGAACACTCGGGCCCAGCCAGGTTTAAATGCTTGAAGTCCTAATATTGCTGCCAAAGGAATGGTTTCTCCATTAACTCTGTGGCCTGCACACATAAAAACCACTGATGTCTATTCAGAGTTAAAGACACACATTGAGGAGTTCAGAATCAGACTTCCTGAGTTCATGCCCCACAATGTTGCTTGTTAACTATGGGTCTGTGAGAAAACCATATAAGTCCCTTGCTAAAAGGCCATGACACAGACACTTCTGAAAATAGCTGTTTGGAGTAGGACAATGTTACTGAGAAAAGATTATAGGTTAAGAAATAGCAGCAGGCATCCTCTGTTCCCTTCCCTATGCCATAGATATCGCAGGGATTAAGCAGTTTGTGTAGCTTCCCAACTACCTCTTTCTCACCATGCTTCAAAACTCATGGCTCCCCATTCCCTTTCTTCCCTTCAAACCTCGGAACTAAAAGTTCCAGAATCTTTAAAACATGGTGAGTCATTCATACCTTGTTGTGAACACAGGCTTGTCCTTTCTATGATGCATGTCATTTTGTCAAGGGAAAGTTTACTAACCAAACAACTGAGCTGGCAAATTCAACAGGGATTATACTAGCCAGAGTCCTATAAAAGAGTATATTCAATTTAAGATAATTCGAGAAGATCTTCTATTACAAGGCCATGCAAATAAACATTGAGAACCTCCTGGGGGTAACAACAGAAGGGCCACCACGTAGAGGACACTCTGCCTGATGCTAACCAAGACTGCCCGGTTCAAAACCACCTGAGCCAGAACAACTCCCTTCCTCAGTCCCTCTAATCTCCTGGTGGTTTCCCGCTCTGCTCTGTGGAACAGGAAGGCTCTGGATCCCATCCCTGTAAGACAAAAAGAAAGCAGACTGGAGATGGTGAATAGGGAAACAGCTTTTTTTTTTTTTTTTTTTTTTTTTTTTTGGTTTTTCGAGACAAGGTTTCTCTGTGTAGCGGGATTACTTCTACCAGGAAGTTAGGAAGAGTTCTTGGGCTGGAGCACTTAGATGTCCTCTCCAGTTCCAGTATTTCTGCTCTTGTCATAGCTCCCAATGGGTCAGAAATCAGCTCCTTTTCCCAGATTTCCCAGAGTTTTTGAGTTCCCGTAGGAGTAAATCCCATAAGCCCTCTATCTCACACACCTTTGTCTGTGTTTTTAAAAAGAAACTGGTTTCAAGCATCAAGCAGGCAATGTAGCCGCAACCCTGTGTTGAAAGGCATTTCCTACCCAGCCATAGGTCTCCAGCCTTTGGGTGGGGACAAGGAAGCATGCAGAACATAAATTTAACAGAGAAAAGGGACCTGAGAGCCTGATTCAGATCTCAGGAAAAGGAACTGGAGACCTCGGCTCACACTTCAGGCAGGATATGAAAGTGGAGAAAGAGACCCAACTTGAGCACACACCATGTAAATCCTACTTTACTGCCAGTTCACATGTAAAGGTCAGTGCTAAATGTGGTTTGCATACCACACAAAGCAAAGGAACTACACTGAAGGGGGGGGGGGGGAGAGTGGTCAGTGTGCTCCTTGCAGCTGTCACCATGTGGAGATGTGCCCCAATTGTTCCAGACTCACAAAGATGCAGAGACTGGTACCTGCAGCTTGCCTTGCATAAAATGAAGCTAACCTTCTGAGACATGGCTGATGTATTTGAACACACCTCCACAGGAAGGTGAGGCCAACGCCTGGGAAGCAAAAATGAGCAAAATTCATTCTTCAAAGGCTTCACAATTGACTGGGGATGAGAAACAGTGAAAATGCATATGTATTCCTAGAAAACCATTTTTTAAAGGATATAAACTCATCTGGTAATGGGCAGAAAATACAAAATTATATGAATGTAACACAGATGTCCAGAAACTAGAACAAGACACATCAAGAATTTGTGCAGCGTTCAAACCCCACTTAGACATTTTCAACCTCTTTTTGTTGCAGGAAAATTGTGCTACAAAGGAATATACATGCCCAGAAATGTGAATCCCAGGGTGTCTCACACTAGGGAGACTCAAACTTCTTGAATTGTTCCTCAGAGTGTCTGCATTCCAGTACGGCAACAACAGCAGCCCAAAACACTCGTTTGAGATAAAGCACGAATGAACTTGAGCCAACCAGTGACTCCTACCAGTTTTATGGTAGACAGGCCTGAGCCACAGTCAGGATGCCCAATTGTTTTTTGTAGTGTTGCTATGACCCGCATCCAATCTGTGAATAAAACAGTACAATCACTACTATCTATCATTGTTTCCCTTTTTAAAAGAAACAGAGTGGTGCTGTGGGGTCTAGGCAAGCTTCGAACTTGCTAAGTAACCCAGAATGACTTCCATCCAATTCATGGTCCTTCTGCCCCAGTTTCCAATGTGCTGGCATTACAGGCATGCACCATACCCAGTCATTCACACCATCTTTAAAAGGCTGTCACTCTGCCATCCTTACATGCATTTGTATTTAATTTTCTGGCAGAAGAAAAAAAACAGTTTACAAAGACAGGTGGCAAAAGTTGGAAAATATAGTAACCCATGTTCCTTTACTGAGAACATAATGAGAAAATGAAATTTGGAAAACTGGCAGGCCTATTAACAGTAGAATAAGGGATCTTGTGAGCTCTTTTCAGTTGCTCAAAGACATCAGCTTGGTATTTGTAAGTGTCTACATGGTTGCTGAAGGTGCTAAAAACAGGTGACAGCTGTGAGCTCAGACTTTGACCACCCTGAATAACATCCCTGAATAAGGATGTGGTAAGTCAGAAGGATTGTAAGAGCCAGAGATAAGGAGGATGGATGGACGGACGGACGGACGGGAGATGCTGCCCTCTGAGCATGGCAGAAACAAAGTAGTGTGGCTGTCTGCAACAGACCTGTCAACAGTCAACCACGAACTGGAAGAAGCTGATGGGACCCTATCCCTCCCTGCTGGACTATTGGCTACCAACAGAGTCTGGTAGAGAGGTAATTATTGTCTTCAGTTGTCTACCCGCTGAGTGCTCACCAGGCTCCAGAGAAGGGGTCCCACCCCATAGTCACAGTCAGACAGATTATCCTAGTTAAACTCAGTGACAGAGAGAGGGAGAGAGGGAAGAGAGGGAGAGAGAGAGACAGAGAGAAGCAGTAACAAAAAAGTCATGTATATAAGAAGGGGACTTGTCACAGTAATAGGAGTGGGAAGGAGATTGGCGTGGGTTTATAGTAATCAGAATGTATGCTATACATGTACGAAAATTATCAAAGAACAAACATGATAGACGTTCTTTTCCCTTTTGACATTAACTTTCTAAGTAGATGCTTGGGGACAGGAGAGATGGCTGAGTGGGTAAGAGCATGAGACCCTGGTTTTAAATTCCCAGCACTCACATCTTTAAAAAAGCCAGACATACATGCATACTTATAACCCCAGCATGGTGGGGCTGGGGGCGTAGAAACAGATCTTGAGAGTTCTCTGACCAATCAGCCTAGCCTAGTCTTAAGAGCAAGCTCTGGTTCAATGAGCAATTCCATCTGAAACTATAATGCAGGGTGATAGAAGAAGATACCCAGTCCCCTGCTCTGTCCTCAGCTTGGGCACACATGGGCACGTGCACCTGCATACTCACATCACTGCATCTACCACGCACATAAGATTCAAAAGGAAAAAAAAAAATAGAGGACAAAATAGCAGTTCAAATCCTCACGGGTTACACCTAAGTTTTAGCTCCGGGAAAATTAATCAACTAAGGGCTGTGAGTTTATGATCATATGGGCGAAGTTTGGGAGAGGGTCTGCCATCTGTGGACTAGTGCCCAAGACCACTGAGTATTTCCGGCAACTTCTCTTCTGGCTTTTCCTACAGGAGGAGTGAGTTTAGTGCATGCCTGTTTGGGAAGAGGCCCTAGCCAGTCAACCTGCTTCAGAGGAAACAATGAGAGACAAATAACCAGACTAAAGGAGGAATAGGAAATTACCAGTTCTTCAACATTACAAAAACAGGTAGTTAATTCTCACTTTTTTCAGCCTCTTATTAACTATGACTCACTTTTCTTTTCTGCTTCTCGGTACCATGGAGATATGCTTTAGCAAAACTAGAAATATCTGCCCTAATAAAGGTCCACTGCAGAGTCATTGAGAGCAGGTGGTTTTAATATAGAAATAGAAGACCTGGAAAGATGTCCTGAAGGACGGATTTCCTGCTCTTGATTACACAGCATGGTTTGGGTTCTACGCTAAGCCTAGATTAAGAGATTTAATCACTTTTGTTTTTAAAAGAGAAGAAAGGAACCAAATCACACTTCTCTTCCTACTCAATTTAACATCACAGAATATTTACAACATTTGCAAAACAGCCTGCATTCCTGGAGCTTTTAGGGTCAAAGCCTGGGCCAGTCACAAGCTAGGCTCAGCCATCTATCCGCAGTACAGCACTTAAAAAGACAAGTCACTGTGGAAAAGCAGAGATAGGAGTTTTATTCAGTGTGGCTACATTACTTAGGAAGAGGAACAAATAAATGGGTCCAGTGACCCCTAAGTCCATCTTTGGTGTTCTGCCTTGAAATTTAGGTTTAAATAGAGAGCTGGGGGTCGGTACAGCTAAGTGGTCCTGGTCAGCGAGTGATGACAACCGTCACAGGCATATTGCCTTGTCTCCGATCTCTCCTGAAGGTTGTCTGGCTTGTCAGACTGTGAGAAATAGCTTCTCCTATGCCTGGAACCAGAGCTTCAGCCTTTCCAGACCCCCTGGCATGGGATTCCTGGAGAAATTTTAATTCTTAGGGTCCATTGTTTATTTGTCTGATAACACGCTTATTAATATTTCTCTTTAAAATACTTTGTCTGTGGTTAGGAGGTTGTACATGCATTACATGCTGACTCCTAGTGAAAACACAATTGCCCATAGGGAGTCACCATCAAGCAGACGCTCTCGGTGGACGCTGTGACTCTGAGGAAAATATTCCTTGGGAGACCTGGTTAGCACTTTTTTGTCATCCTCAGTAATCATTTCCTAAGGGAATGGTCTCTGATTCTAGGAATCCTCTTGCATTTTGGCATGTGAGGCAAACCAGGTAAAACTTTTTATAAGAACTTTCTACCATGTTGATTAACTATAGGAGGAGTCACCATGAAGACTTGGCTCATTTGGCTCATAATCTCCTTTCACATGCTCCGCTACAGTCATTTTTCATGTCATTTTAGACTCTCACTTGAAGATGCTACGTCTTGGGGTACCACAGAGCAAACACCACAGCACATGGCTTTCTAGAAACTTCAGCATTCTGATAAATGTCAGGCCTTTGTCTACTAGACAAGCTTCACAGAGACTGCACAGAAGAAGTTAGTCAGATATCAAGAGGAGCACGGAATGCAATGTATCATCTCAGACGACACTGTTACAACTAGAAGCCATAAAAGGCTTGAACTAAAGCACCAGAATTACATTCATCAAAAAAAAAAAATCCTCAGGGGTTATTTCCTTTTTATTTTTCAGAGAATAAAATGGAAAACTTTCTCTCTCTCTCTCTCTCTCTCTCTCACACACAGACACACACACACACACACACACACACACACACACACACACACACACAAACACACCACCACCGTTATCGGCAACAACAACTTGTTGTACCTAAGTTGGGATGAGCACAGTGCCCTCTCAAATTTTTCACTGTTCAGCTCATTCTCAGGTACACAAATGACTACCAGATCACCACAGAATTTAATTTGAGGATACAAATACATTTTAACAATTTAAAAAATATGCAAAGATAAAACAAAAAAATAATATGAAAGTGAATGATAGCCTGAATATGTTCATAATATAAAGAAAATGGAGAGATGGATCATCAGTCAAGAGCATTTACTGCTCTTCCAGAAGAAAGGAGTTTGGTACCCAAAAACTATGTTGAGTGACTCACAATTTCCCATAATTCTACCTCCAAAGGATCCAATGCCCTCTTCTTGTACGTGTGTACACTGAACTCAGATAAAAAAAAAAAACACACTCAGATCACACATACACACACACAATTTTTTATTTATTTATTTATTTGTTTATTATTTATTTAAATACTTTATTTTTTTTTCTTCAAGTTACATCTCAGTAACAAACCCACACACAATTTTTAAAATAAAATCTTTTTTTAAAAGGAAAAGGAAATTCAACTTAAAATACTAAAAAAAATTAAATAATCTTAGAGTTTTGACTATGCTAGTCCTCTTCAAATCCTTTGACACTAGCAAGATGACTATGGTATTAATACTACATATTCTCTATAACTAGTATTATATGAATGAACAATGATTGTATCTTCTATCCCAGCTTCTAGCTATCTCCACAGGAATACAAAGCCAACACATAAAGGAAGTGACCCAGAGTTAAGGGGCGATAGAACACACCAGTTTAAGAGATTAGGAACCTTGGAGGGATAAATTCTGAATGCTGGTTCCTTCCCATCCTTGGGTCTGGTCGGGATGCCTGGATTATGTTGGGATAGTATAGGTACCTGAGAAAGCTGAAAGTGAGGCCCTGTCTCCACCTCACCAGGAACCAGAGAAAGAAAGGCATGCTGTGGGAAAGCCTTCAAACTCTTAGCCTGCAAGCTCACTATGGTCCTCCCCACCAACTCCCGCAGTGGCAACACTTTCCTATTCCTTTCACCAGCTGTAAACTCTGCCAAAACCAGGATTGAGGTTATTCCCTATCAACTGTTAAGTTAAACTAACTCTCCCTTCCTGGCTCCCTCTTTTCTTAGCTGGTTTTCTGTCTTTCCTTTATAAGCCCTTAACTGGATCTCTTCTATAAGCTTGATCTTTAAACCAGGCAGGCAGTGAGTTGGCAAGCAAAGAAAGGCTTTTCAAACCGTCCTGTCCAGAGCACATGCGCAGCAGCAATTCTGAACTTGGAAAAGAGCAGAAGTTAGAATTTGGCTCACAGCTGACTCAGTCCCCAGAGAGCTTTCTTATTCTTTTATCCAGAAACGCTCGTCCAACCTCAGAGTTTGTTTTCTCTTCCACCTCCACTTCACCCCTCAACTGAAATTCTGCAGGCTTTGTGCCTTTGACACTCAGAACACTTTCTTCCTTTACGACTCCACCTTTAAGACTTGAAAACTGTGCAGCAAATGCCATTCTTTGTGCCCAGAATGGATCTTTGTTTCGTTTACTATACTCTATGTCAGAAACACTGCACAGAACAATAACTTTAAATTTTGTTTCTTTCCAAGATTCAGGCTAATTTTAGGTTTATTTCCCCCCCCCACCTCCCCTTTTCTTTCCCTTTCTCCTCAGCATGGTCAAAAATGAAAGACAAAATCACCAACAACCATGTTAAATGCCATATCATTTGACCCTCCAAATTTAGGAATTCTAAAACAACATAGGACTCTGTTCTGAAGTTCAGTGCAAACCAAAACAAACATTTTCTTACTTCCTCCATGAATATCCTCCATGAATACCCTCCATGAATATCCTTTTGTTACTGAATATAAAATTGAAGCAGAGGAGGAGGGTAAAGGGAGGAAGAAGGAAGAAGCAGGAGATGGAGGAAAGGGAAGGTGCGTAACACCTAAGATCAACAAGAAACAAGGGTTAGCATGCCGAGGATAGGTTAGCATCCACCTATCCTCTAGGTCCATGGTCTGGGCCGTGACAGCCAGAAAGCCTTCACTGATCCAGAACACCCAAAAGTCTCAGGAACTGGGGGCGTTTGGTGTTTCTGGGAAATGGCATTGGGGGATGGGGTATAAAATCTGAAGGTTTGGTTAGGTGTTCTTTAGAAAGTAGTTAATTCCTTCTCTCCCCTTCATGTCAACATTATATTGGATTTTTTTTTTAATGAAGAAGTTCTTAAAATTTCCAAACTTCGAAATCTCAGGTTCAATGAAGAGTAGGTGATATGGGAAATGAACAGGAAGTTTCAGCAGAAATCCTGAATATGGAAATTCCTAATCCTTTGTTTCTACTTGGCTGCTAGGATATCAGCTGCCTGGTGCAGAACTCTACCCTGAGGACTGATTCCCCTCCCTGGGTGATCTAACCATCTCAGGGACAAAGGCCCAAAGGCACTAGCATGGAGGTTTCCAAGAACCCAGGGGTCACTCTGCAGCAAAGTCCATCAATCAGTAAGACCCACCCAGGAGCACAGGGTTTCTTCAGCTTTCCAGAGCCCTGCGGTCACATTCGCTAGGCATATGTCACCTAACTATAGAGCATGCTGGAAGGTGAAGGGCGCCTCTTGAGCTTGGCACCATGTGTGTGCCTACAATACCAGCTCTTGAGTAATGAGTGCAGGAAGAGGATCAGAAATTTAAGATTATCTGAAGCTACCAGGGAGTTTGAGACCTCCTGTCTCAAAAAGAAAAAAAAAAAAGATAAAAATAAAATAAGGGTCCAGTGTTGACAGGAAAAACGAAACTAGCAGAAAGTAAAGAGGGGACAAAACTAGCATGATGTTATTGAAAAAAACAAGAAAAGACATTAAAAGTATTAAACAAGAACAGGACACCATTTTTGTTGAAAGAAATATTCAGATAATGAGTGAACATCTTTATCTTGGAAGTTAGCAGCCTAGTAATACATATAAAAAATTAAAACTTGGTAGGAAATTTAAGAAAAATCAGAAAGTACATCAAAAATATCAAAAGATGGAAGATTTTTTTTAAAGCAATAAGAGGAATATCCTTGGAAATCCACCATCTATCCAAATAATAATAGATCCAGAAAGGGGGCAACAGAGAGAAAGGAATAACTGAAGAAAGATTTCCAGAACCAAAAGAGAAGTTCCCAACTTTAGAAGTCAAGTGCCCCACCATGGTGGATGAAAATAAGTCCACCTAAATGCATCACCATGAAAGCTCAGAACCCTGTGATCGAAGGGAGGACCACAGTTTCCAAGTTACACAGGTCTCCACCAATGGACAAAGAACTTAACTAGCATCAAAAGTCTCCATCCCATCACCTCACCACAAAGACCTTGGAACAATGCCTTGGAAAGTCAAAGGAAAAAAAAAGTATTCTCAACAACGGGTTCCAGTTACTTTCTCTTGCTGTGATAGATATGACCAAAAGCAGCTTGGAGAAGGAACAGGTTTTTTGGCTTACCTCCCATCACTGAGGGGAGCGAAGGCATGATAGGAACCTTGACAGGAGCCTACTGGCAGGAACTGGGGCAGATACAGTAGAGGACCCCTGTTTACTGGCTTGTTTCCCATGGTTTGCTCAGCTTGCTTTTTTTTTTTTCACACCACTCAGGACCACCTGCCCATGGGTGGTGCCACACATGGTGGGTTGGCCCTCCTACATCAATCATTAATAAAGAAAATATCTCACAGGCTTGCTCACAGGCCAATTGGATGGAGGCAATTTTCAAACAAAGCACCCTCTTCCCATGTGACTTTTAGTCTGTGTCAAGTTGACAAAAGTTATCAAATTCTATACTAAAATAAACACTGTTAAGTGTGAGAGATGTTTTCAGCTATCCTTCACATAGTTCCTTTTCAGAATATTAGCCTTTCATTTACCTTCTCTTAGAAAAGGTCTTAGTTAGCAAAACTGACAGATAAAGTCTGTTCAGAAAATAAATATATATTAGTAAGAGTGAGTGATATTTCAGCTCCAGCCAGCAGCAAGAAAGAATCGTGTGAACATAATGGTGAGTTGAAAACAACTCAAAGATAACATAGCAGTTATGAAGGATGGAAGGCTTGATTAGATGCCTAGAACAGCAGCTATGGTCAAGTGTGTCCTAGATATACTGAGAACTTTCCCCAAAGTAGATTTCAATGTTTTCACTGAGATAGAGAAGGAAGAGATGAATGAATGAAGGAAGGAAAGAAGAGAGGGGAGGGGTGGGAAAGGGGTGGAGGGGAAGGAAAGGGAGAAGGGAAGGAAAGAGAAAAGAATGTTAGCTCTAGGAGGAGATGAATATGTTAATTTGCTTCTCTGTAATTATTTCATTCACTATACCAAACATCATGTTATGTACCTTAAATACATAAAAATGTTTATAAAAATAAATTGAAAAAATTAAAACTAAGTATATATGCATGGCTCCTCTATATGAACTTCTAATGAGATAAATTAAATACAGTTTTTGGAATCAGTCTATAGCAAAACTCTAAAATAAAGCAAAGACTGAAAACTACAGCTCAGAATGATGCTTGCCCTTGGGAAAGGAAGGAGAGCAATGAGAACACCCGCACACAGGGATCTTCGGAGGTGAGAGTGAAGCTTTTCACATAAGCTGCTGGGGCAAGTGCTCCTGCTTCATGACCTGAGATAACAGTTAGACCTCTGCTCAGTTTACAATGAGATGTAGACCTCTGTGAGTTTATAATACAGTTTGCCCATAGGTAATGTTGAATGGACAATGAATTTTGAGAAAGTGAACTATCTCAGGCGATTGTCTTCTGTTTGTATAAGCTCACAATTGTTATAAAACCTCGCCTCGTGTGTGCTCAGTCTTGTAGCAATGGGAGCAGCTCAATATTCAAAGAAATTTAAAAGGAATCTCATGTCCTGTTTCTAGAAGCCCAGAGTGACGATTCCAGTTCCAAGTCTAGCATAACTTTAAATTTCCACATCTCCAGGTTCCCTTCCTGCAACTCTGCTTTCACCAGAGTTAGCCTGGTGCTAACCATCAGACCTCTATCTCATCTGGTTGAAGTGGGAGGAAAGTTGGCCTGAACACTGCCACCTTATAGAACATTTGCCATCATAAATTAACATAGTAATTGCATAAAAGATAGGACAACAACATCCAAGGTTTTGAGATGCACAAGTGGCCTTATTTGAAATACGCTAGTCAAAAAGGCCAGCCCACAGCCATGGGGCATGTTTGGGTGGATGACACCCTGAGGCCTGCCTATCTTGTGGCCTACCCCTACATTGTATAAGTATGTGGTGAGAGATGAGAGAGAAAGAGAAGCAATATGAACAGAAACAGAACTGGAGACTCAAGGGTAGTGAGGAACAGCCTGATGCAAGTAGCCTGTGATGTCATGGTGAAGCCCTGGTACATGCTGCCAGTGAGGGCCATGTCTGGGTCCCTGGCCAGGCAGCATCAGAGGGTCTATGTCAATGCCTGTGGCCCATGCTACCACCAAAGGCCATGCAGATATCCCTGACCTGGGCTGCCTTTTGGAATCATGTTGATGTCCAAGGCCCCACCCCTCACTGCCTGCAGCACTCAGGAGAGATAGCCCCACCCCTCACTGACTGCAGCACTCAAGAGAGATAGCCCCACCCCTCACTGTCTGCAGCACTCAGGAGAGCTGGTACCACCTCTCACTTACTATAGCACTCAGAAGAGTGACCTTTGTACCTCACCTGGGCAGTAGAGTAGAGCTGGCCCTGATATCATGGACATAGGTGAACCAGCCCCAGGGCATGAGAGCAGAAGACCTCACCCTGCCCCTTGCCAGCTGCTGCATTGGGTGAGCTAGCTGGGACAGTGAAGGAGAGTCCCAGTTGGCCCTGGTGGTGTGGGTGTGGGAGAGCTGACAGACTGACCAACTCAGCTACCACCTAGGCCTAGATCCAGGACTTTGAGTTGGCCCACCCCAACATCTATCTCATGTTTAACTGCTGGACCACATGAAGGGGCCCATCCTGCAAATCCAAAGCTGAGGATCTCTGACCCAGAGCAACAACAGGATATCCAAGAGTGATCCATGTAAAGATCCAATATGGATAGTATAGCAGAAGCTAGAGGCCTCAAACCAGACAAATGACTCATTGTAGTGAACATTTGCAAGTGAAGTCATATGGGCAAAAAGCTGCATTGTGTGACACACTGTGACACATTACAGCTTCCAAAAAATTGTTTCTGTTGTTGTTCTTGTTTTCTTTGTGGGAGGGGGTTACAAAGGCAGACAGCTGACAAGAAGGGACAGAGAGATGAGTGGGAATAGGGTATACAATGTGAAATTCACAAATAATCAATAAAAAGTGTTGAGAAGTACACTATCAATATTCCCATCTTATCTCTAGCCAGACAACTTAGGAGCATTAGAGACAGAGATTAATCCCTATCCAAAGTTATGAAACAATTCATTTGGAGGAAATGTGCAATAAGAAGGAAGTACCTAGATTAACTAATCTGTTTTAAGTATTACAGATCTTAGACCTAAATCCCAGTATGAAATATGAACTTTTAATACCAACTTAAAGTTTTTAAAACTGTCTGTATTCCCTAAAAAGTGTACTGCAGTTTCTTCAGCTCACACACTAGTATTCTTGTGTGCTCTGTAGTTTTTAAAAATCAGCCCCTGATTACAATTCACTATCCAGAATTTTATGGCTAGAACTTGAACAAAATAGAGTTTCTGCCAAAACAGCTTCCTGCCCAGGTGCTGAACCAATTAACTCTCAAGCAATCAGGCAGTAAAAACAGTAATGGTGATTTTTTTTCTGAAGTGCTATATATAAGGAGACAGCTTGGAAAAATAAAGATGAAAATTTGTTTTCATAACCAGGAGTGTTTAAAATCCTGAGAGACTGCTTGAATGCCTTGCTGGAATGTACATAACTCTGCAAACTCCCCAGAGCTCTGATAGTTAAAAGTCTACCCACTCAACACCAAACTTTTTTTCTTTAATGTAAAAAGAAAAAAAATGAAAAGAAAAAATTCTATTATAATGGGTAATTTGTATGTCCTTACATAGTTAACTGAATAAATTTACCCTGTAAGTGGAATTATTTAAATGTAACATTAGCTACTGAAATATTTCATCCAACTAGAATATCAAAATCAGAATTGCAACACAGCTTCTTTAAAAAAAAAAAAATTAGCCGGGTGTGGTGGCACAAGCCTTTAATCCCAGCACTTGGGAGGCAGAGGCAGGCAGATCTCTGTGAGTTTGAGGCCAGCCTGGTCTACAAAGCAAGTCCAGGACAGCCAGAGCTGTTACACAGAGAAACCCTGTCTCAAAAAACAAAACAAAACAAAAAGAATAAATAGGCTGGAGAGATGGCTCAGTTGTTAAGAGCAGTTGCTGCTCTTGCAGAAGACCAGGGTCAGTTCCCAGGTGAGTCCCACATGGTGACTCACAACCATCTATAACTCCAGTTCTAAGGAATCCAGGGCCCTCTTTTGACCTCCATAGGCACCAAATACACATGCGGTGCACATACATGCAGGCAGAAGTACATACACATAATACATACTTGTACACATAAAATAAAAATAAATGAATCTCTTAAAAGTCTTTTAAAAAATAAATAGGAAACTTGTAAACTCCTAGCAGTGTTTTGTAAGTCAGATCCAAATTGGATAATGTAAAATGATGGTATCTTTCCTAAGCTTATTATGCATAAAATATTTTGATTATTTTTTTTAGAATTTCATAAATTCATACAGCATATTTTTGGATATAATCACTCCCCACCCTTCCTATCAGATCCAACCCCCATCTCCCCATTCCCTCTATTTTAGGGTTCTCTTTTTTCCTTTCTAACACACTGAGTCCAATTCGTGTTGCTTATATACTCACAGATTCTGGGCCATCCACTGGCGTGTGGTCAACCTAAACCTGATGCTATTTTAATAATTTCACAAGGAACCACTTTAAATTTTTCACAAATAATGACTTCATGTTTACAGAAAGTGGGAAGATTGTTAAATATGATGTTGGTAGGAAACATTGGATTCTGAAGCAAAAGTTGCAGGTTTCTGTAAAACAAAGCATCAGATTCGCCAATCATAGGAAACATCCCCAAAATGATCCCTCTCGGAGCATGGGTCTCAAGCTTGACCAGTCATTGTTTGGCCACTCCTATAATTTCTGTGTCACTTAAAGAAATATTCAGCATCCTCAATCATCAGGGAAATGCAAATCAAAACAACTCTGAGATTCCATCTTATACCTGTCAGAATGGCTAAGATCAAAAACACAAGTGACAGCTCATGCTGGTGACTATATGGAACAAGGGAAACACTCCTCCATTGCTGGGTAGGAGTGCAAACTTGTACAGCCACTTTGGAAACCAATATTGCAGTTTCTCAGAAAATTGGGAATTGGTCTGCCTCAAGACCCAGCTATACCACTCTTGGGCATATACTCAAGATACTCCACCATATCACAAGGACACTTGCTCAACCCTGTTCATAGTGGCTTTATTCATAATAGCCAGAAACTGGAAACAACCTAGATGTCCCTCAATTGAAGAATGGGTAAAGGAAATGTGATACATTTACACAATGGAATATTACTCAGCTATTAGAAACAATGACACGATGAAATTGGCAGGCAAATGAATGGAACTAGAAAAAAATCATCCTGAGTGAAGTAAGGTACACCCAGAAAGACAAACATGGTATGTACTCCCTTATAAGTGGATATTAGTCATAAAGTCCCGGATAACCGCGCTACAATCCACAAACCCAAAGAAGCTAAATAACAGAAGACTCAGGTGGCAGGGGGGTTGTGTGAATCTACCTGGGAAGAGGAAATAGAATATGCATCATGGGTGGAGGGAGGATTGGGGAGGACAGGAACAGGAGGGATCAGGTGGGGGGGAAATGAAGGAAAAGAGTACAGTGAGAGACACTGAAATTGCACGGGGAGCATCTTGGGGACAAGCAAGAAACTTAGTGCAATGGAAACTCCCAGGAATCTAGGAGGGTGACCCTAGCTAAGACTCCTAGCAATGGGAGATAAGGAACATAAACCAACCATCTGCTGTAACCAGGCAAGAATTCCAGCGGAGGGACTGGGACACCAACCCACCCACATAACCTTCGACCTACGATTTGTCCTGCCTACTAGATGTGCTGGGGTAAAAGTGGCACAAAATTATAGGAGTGGCCAACTAATGACTGGTCCACCAGAGACCCATGTCATGCAAGCAAGCCCACCCCTGACACTGCCTGGAGGGCCAAGACCCAGAGGCTGGATAGCCCAGAGACTTAAGATAGAACCAAACATGACTAGCAAAAAAAAAAAAAAAAAAACACAAAGTTTTTATGAAGAGAAATTTAGGCCTCAAATAACTTATCCAGACACTGGTCAAACTTCTCATTTAGTTGTGTTCGTATTTTCTCTGAATGGGTTTCACAGCCTAAGATAGCTACCTGCTTTGTCTATGAACAAGGGAACCTGAAATTGTTAAAATCCACGCATCCCTCCACAGGCAGTTTAGCAGGTACTCTCGAGTTTTGCTGTGCATTGTCCTTGGTTCTGATTGGACAGAAACTGTATCAGGAGTGTAGTTCTAATAAGTAATTGAAGTTGAAGGAGTAGACTCTAATGGGTGATTAAGTAAAAGGAGAAAATCTGGGAACTTGAGAAAATCTAGGACCTCCTGCTCCAATTTTGTCATTGCAATGGGGGATGAAAACAGCGGGTGGAATTCAACACGAGAAGCAGTGTCTGCAAATAGATTTTTTTTTTTTAATGGCGAAATTACAGCCATGGGTTTTGTGGGCAGGAAGACAGCAGAAGGACTGAGATACAAGAGGCCAGAAGAGGTGGAAGGGAAGAGGATGTACTCATGGATGAGCCCTCACTATTCAACCCTATTTGCTAAGTAGTCTTCAGGCCCTCCTCAGCCCCGCTTCTTTGTTCTGGCCAAGCCCCAGAGGCCGCTGTGGAAGGCTGAGAATGAAGTGAGGAAAACAACATGCAAGCAGGTAAGTGGTTCTGAAGCAACGTATTACACAGATGGTAAAAAAGTGTTCGGGAAGCAAGAGAAAAGACGAATCCATTAACAAGAGTTAACAGAGGTCATGATATTAAGTTACCAATAGTCAACCCACAGTTTTGTCAGCACAAACATCAGTTTTTCAGCTCATACTCATTTTCATATTTCTCACATTTTCTACATTATGCAGAAAGCTGCTGTACACACTATGAGCTTCAGCTTCCACGGACTTCAGATGGCATAAATTACATCTTCTGCTCCACTCCACCTGAGAGCACATTGGATCCAGCAATCAAGTCACTTGCCTTCTCTCCAGTTTAGATTTTTAACTAATTACATTTCAAAACAAAAGCTAAACTGGGAGATATTTACCACACACCACATCACACACACCACATACCATACACATCACACCACACATACCATACACACCACACCACACATACCATACATATCACACCACACATACTATACACACCACACCACACATATCATATACACCACACCACACATACACCCCACTACACACACACACACACACACACACACACACACACACACACACACACA
>CAJQZJ010033222.1:2295640-2311789 GCA_907164525.1 Lophiomys imhausi | reverse complement strand
GAAAGAAAGAAAGAAAGAAAGAAAGAAAGAAAGAAAGAAAGAAAGAAGGAAAGAAAGAAAGAGAGAAAGGAAGGAAGAAAGAAAGAAAGAGAAAGAGAGAAAGAAAGAAAAAAGAGAGAAAGGAAGGAAGGAGAAAATATGGCAGCTATCTTCTTCCTCTTCTGGGTTATTCTCAAAAGGAATAACCCAGGTATGAGTGGACAAAGAAAATATATATACACAATGAAATACAATTCAGCCTTCTGATGAAGGAAAATTCTCTAATTTTTGATAGCTCAGTTGGAGGTAGAGGACATACTGTTGAAATAAATGAGACACAAAAGGACAATGACTGCCTGATACCACTTACATGAGGAATCCAAAATAGTCCAATTCATATGAACAAAGGATAGAAAAGTGCTTGTCAGGGGTGGCAGAGGTAAGGAGGAATTAGTCAGAGGCTGCAGAGGTGTTGCTAGATACGTAGATAGCTAATGGTAAGCATGGGAACTAACTACATACTTGAAATTTGTTCAGGGTTAATCCAAGTGTTTCCACCACACATAAAAATGGTAGCTATGTGAGATGATAAGCAGGCAGGCAGGCAGGTAGACAAGACAGACAGACAGGTCAACCCATCTGTGTGACCTCTGCCTCCCAGAGTTCACTGATAACACAACCTAAAGCATTCTCCAGGCCTTAGACTGTTTTCTTGGACTGCACCAGAGATAAAACAGACCTCATGGTATTCCTGTCCTTCCTGCTTCCCTTTCTCCCCTGCCTGGGCTCCCTCCCCCAACTCCCCGTTCTTATTCCAATCAGCTAATATGAATAGGCCCCATTGATTGTGGGGTTGAATGACCCCATCCAAAAAGACATGCTAAATCCTGATCCATTCTAGCTATAAATGTAACCCTACTTGGAAGTATCTTACAGGTGTACTTGAGTTAAAATGAAGTTATAAAGTTCTTTTTTTTTTAAATACTT
Organism: Lophiomys imhausi; assembly: GCA_907164525.1. Classification (NCBI taxonomy): domain Eukaryota; kingdom Metazoa; phylum Chordata; class Mammalia; order Rodentia; family Muridae; genus Lophiomys; species Lophiomys imhausi. Next base: position 2,310,823 of record CAJQZJ010033222.1, on the reverse strand, counting down.
TATTTTTTTTCTTCAAGTTACATCTCAGTCACAAACCCTTCCCTATTCCCCCTTCCTATCCCGCCCTTCCACCCTCTTCCCCCCAGCAGCTTCCCCTTTCAGACCAACAGATGGTTCCTTCTCTTATAACAGTAAATACTATACAAAACAACAGATATAAATATGCCACATTTATGAGAGTTAAATGGCCCAGTATATCTTCCCAATGTCCAGTTTATACATATTTGGCCCCTGACTTTAACATTCTACTATCTAACCATCCCCATGAGTTTAAAGTTCTATATCTGACTCAATATTCATACTAACTTGCAACACAATTTTAAAAGTATCTTCTTAGATCTATAACACCCTCTTGATTCCTAAACAACTCAAAATTTAACTATGAGACTCTAGCTGTCTATTCTTCAACCACCTCAGAGACCTGAGAGGGATAAATATATCTGCTTATATAGGAAGTGCAGGGCCTGCAGCTTCCAAAACTAAGAAAGAACATACCAGTGACTGCCTGGACAGTTCCCATTTTCTCTCCATACATTCCAGCATCAATCTGCAGCCTTTGGGTCCTGTTTCTCTGACAGACATTTGTTGTAGAGCAGGGATTATGAAGGACTTACCTACCCTGTCTTGGCAGAGCTAGGCTGTCGACTTCCCTGCTACCAAGTTTTGTCCTTTTTGGACAGCAGTCTGTCTGCAGTTGGAGCAAGGAGTTCTTATAAGAAGAAAAAAATAACAATGTGAAGACAGCTGCACACAGGGAAAGTGAAGATGGAGACACACTGAAAATACAGAAGCAGGATGATTGTCAGCGTCTGCCAGCCAAGATACACCAAGGCTGGATGACTACTACTGAGTGCCCAGAACAGGCAACGAAGGATTCCACCCAAAGGAACAGTGGCCTAGCTGACACTTTGATTTATAGCTTCCTGACTCCAGAAGGAAGGAATTCCTCTCCAGTCTGAGAGAATAAATGTCTGTAACTTTAAGACATTAGTGATTGCTGCCAAAGGAAGCCTACTGAGCTGAAGCCACATGGTCCTGAGATGATACAGGTCCACTCTATCTCATGATGCTACCTTCCACATATTTGCTAACCACAGAGAGTTAACAGGCAAAGCAGAAACCCCTGCTTTCTCTAAGGCCAAGAGAGTAGGTTAGGAGACAGACTTATTTTCTGTTATTTTTTCAAAATATGCCAACATCGCAGATGATATTACCATGGGTATTCAGCAACCTCATTATTCTTAGAGATAAAAAGACTTGAGTTCGGATGGAGGCATGGTACAGAACCAGACATGAGTAGAGAATTGTCTGTTCTGACACCTTCAGAGTGATGTGTTCAAATATCACCTCAATATCAAATCCAGATAAGTGGGGAGGTCTCCCCCTCCCCAGAGGCAGGCATGGAGAAGCATACTTTCCCCATTAAATGCCAAGGTCACCCATGAATACTTTGGCAGAGCTGTGTGGAGAAGTTTCACAGCACCTGCCTACATGTGTTTGGCCCAGTGCCCTCTCTCCACTTCCCCTCTGATCTGAAACACATTCAGTTGCAGCTTTTGTAAGAGCAGAACAATCAAGCCCCTGCCAGACTATTTCTACTTTGTAAAGCGAGTTCCAGGCCGAACTCAACATTGTGGTTTATCCTCAACTATGACATCTTATCAAATTTATCTTCTCAGACAAGTGCAGGGGAAATTCATAGATAGCTATTAACATATCTAGCTCCAAAACTATGTTCTTTTCTTCTTTCCTATTCCCCGTGGGAACAGAGAAGCTACCCTGATCTGAATACTTTACTGTTTTCTTCTTTTTCTAAGCCCTTTCTCTGCTCTTTCCTCTCTCAGGTTTGGCGCTTTTCTATGATCTGGGGTGTTATCTTACTGGCTCAATCTTTCCTGTCTCCACCTCCCCTGACTAGCAGTGACCATCAGCATGAGCTAAAGGCCAACAAGGACATGAAAGACTTTGTACTTCTGCACACCATGTTCCTTTGGATGTTCTTTTCTTCACTTTACTACTACTGCCTACTCACTCGGCAAGGATCTGTGAGGACTGATAAACATTTGAGTCCTTGTTTACCACTAGGCATGTAACCATGAGTGAGATTTTCAGGCTTTCTATGCTTTGTTCATAACAACAATGCTGCCTCCCTGTAAGTGGCTGCAGTTGGTAAAACGTACAAATGTCTCATACTGTGGACTGAACCCACCTGCCTCGCCCACCTCACCCTTTCTGTACTCTTTCTTCCCTGCTTTCCACTCTAATATCTGACACTGACAATGAACTATGATGTGATGTGATTGACTGATTGATTGATTCTTCTCTTATATATTACATCCCAACCACAGTTCCACCCCCATTCCTCCCCTTCCAATCCCGCACCACCTCCCCTCTCCCCCAGATCCACTCATCCTCCATTTCCCTTCAGAAAAGAGCAGTCCTCCCAAGGATATCAACCAAACATAGCATAACAAGTTACAATAAGGCTAGGCACATACCCTCATATCAAGACTGGGTGAAGCAACCCCAATAGAAGGAAAAGGGTCCCAGGCAAAGGAGTCAGAGACAGCCCCAACTCCCACTGGTAGGAATCCCACAAGAACACCAAGTTACACAACCATGACATATATGAAGAGGACCCAGGTCAGATGCATGCAGGCTCTCTGCTTGTCTCTTCAATCAGTCTCTGTGAGCCCCTGTGAGCCCTGGTCAGTTGATTCTGTGGGCCGTGATCTTGTAGTGTCCTTGATCCCTCTGGCTCCTACAGTCTTTCCTCCCACTCTTCCACTTTAAAGATTTTCTTTAAAATCTTTGGGATTTTAAACAAAGGCTGAGCTGCTTTCTGGAGAGAATTTTTGAGGCTTTATTTCTTATAGGCAAAACAGAAGTCTCTGATACCTGATTTCAAGTTTTCTGGGAATGGATAGGTAGAAATGGGCAGGTCAGAAAGACAGGCATCTCCTTTGCCCAGGGAAAATATTAGCCCTGTCGACACCATGACTCCTTCACAGCCACCTTATTGTCTTCATGAGAAAGATATACAAACACATGGCAGGCAACAGCTCGGCTCTGTTCTAGTTCATAGCAAAAAATACAAAATCCATCCTTCCAAGACGCTACATGAGTTTAGCATTCCTCCAAGCAGTCAAGGGATAGGTCTCTTCTTTGCTGTTCAGCATCCTATTACTCCATGGCACTTTGCCCTGCTCCCTCCGCAACTTCCACCTGTGCAAAAGTCTTCCTTATGGCTTCATAGAGTAGTTTCACTCTTGCCTTTGAAGCCTTGATTGCAGCCAGCAGTAGGACTCCAAAAGAATGAGACTGTTTAAGAAATGATTGCTAGGAGAGCAAATGTTCTCCTTCGTATACAAAAATTGAAGATTTTGTGTAAGCAAATAATTAAAAGGGATTTCAAGGGCACTGGACTATCTCAGATGCTGGCCCAGAATAAGATGATGACTAATGGAGAAAACACAGCCAAGGCTGGAGGAAAGAACAATGAGAAAGAGAAAGAGCCTGGTAGGACCCATACCTACCATAGCCTGTGAGAGGCTGAGGATTGGGCAGGAAACATCCCACCTTTCTGACCTTGTGTTTCTTTTTTTTTAATATTAATATCAGGGCTCAATTTAGGACTCCCACTGCTGTCAGAAGTGGGAGTCCTAAAGATAATAATGAAATGGTAGCTCCTCACTCCTACACCTTCACCCCATTCTCTGTCACTCCTTGGAAATAGAAGAGTGGCTTAATCAACAAAGGAAAGGAAGGCTGTAGGAAAAACCAACTTTGGCATGTGAGTTTTGGTAAACATTCATTCCAAGATAAATGTGAATGTTCTTTTGCTACACTCAATGTTCTCATCCTTGATGAAGGCACAGTGGTTAAGTGTGACACCAGTTTCTCCAAAGCAAAGGTATTTTTATAATCCATTTGGAATTTTCAAAGAGGCATCAACATTTCTACCACACTTAATAAACTGACTGATCAACTCCCAGCATAGTCTGTAGCAAAAGAGCATTCACATTTATCTTGGAATGAATTTGTTTACCAAAACTTACATGCCCAAGTTGGTCATTCCTATAGCCCTCCTTCCCTTTGTTGGTAAAGCCACTCTTCTATTTCCAAGGAATGATAGAGAAAGGGGTGAAGGCGTAGGACTGGGGAGCTACCATTTCATTATTACCTTTAGGACTCCCACTTCTGATGGTACTTAAAAATGCTAAGTAATCAACTTGGTCAGCATTTCTTCTGCTGTGAATTAGTATAGCTAAGATGGATAAAACTGGAATTTCCCAAAGTGGGGGGAGAGAGAGAGAGAGAGAGAGATGGAGGATAAGGAGAAAATACTGCCTCAGTCCTAGAAGCCTTCAAATCCTGCTCCCTAGAAAAACTAGATACTTAGAGACTGAATGAATCTCTGAAAAGGCATGGGTTGATGCTCCTTTAGATAACATGTCAACTATGAGACCGTGGCATGACTTAAATGGGAACATGGCCTAAGTATTTTTTCTAAGTGTCCTCAGGAATCCAGGCCTGTGCTGTGACCATGAGCTCTGCTTCTTTGCTGTTACAGAAAGGACAGGGGAGGAGAGTGAGGCAGAGAAAGGAAGAAGTTGAGAAGTAACCCTGAGGCTTCCTGCAGTGAGAATTCTATTATTATGTAACTGAGGTATGACCAGCATCTTTAAAAACCTGTAGATATTAAACGTGTACAACCTGTTGAGTTAAATGTTCCTGTCACACTAAAGCAGAGGCAGGCAATTTTAGGAGATGATGGCTATGCACGTGCTACGGCTCCTAGGGGTCATCTTTCCAGGTAAAGCCTCATTATCAACTCAACAGGGCTGGGGTGACAGCGCAGTCAGTAAAGTGCTTGCCTTGAGCACATGAGGACCTGATTTCCATCCCCAGAACCATCTGAGCAAAAGCTAGGCGTGATGGGATAGGCCTGTAATCCCAGCTCTGGGGAAGCAAAGACAGGTAGATTCCTGGGGCTCTCTGGCCAGTCAGCCTAGCCTATCCAGCAAGTCCCAGACCAATGAGAGATCCCAATTCAAAAAAAAGGGGGGGGCAATAAGGTAGACTGAGGACAGGCACCTAAGAGGACATCTGAGATTGTCATCGGCACACATGCGTATCTGCACACATGAGCGGGGAAGTGGGGGAGGGATGGCATTTAACACAAGCTCTGCCCTCTAAGCAGATTTTTTTAAAACACAAGTCTTTATTAGCCAAGGCTATTTGAGCAGGATGAAGCATGAGGAGTGAATGGCACCGATGCAAGGCAACTCATGCCTCATGGGCTTGTAAACGACAGAGAACTCACCCAGGAAGTGACCGATCATCTCTGGTTCGATCTCCATGCACCATGCTGCCTAACATCTGGGGCAGGATGATCCCCTCAATTGGGGCTTTACCACCTCCAGCTTCTCCATGGGTGATGCCCCCTTCTTAGCCTTTCCCTGGGGCCTGAGTAGCGAGTGTTGCTTCTGCTGCAGGCCACAGTTCAGGCGCCATCTCTGGTGGCCGCTGTACAACTGTATCATCCATCCGCTCCTCTTCAGCCATCTTGGCAGATGCTCTGAAAAGCCTCTTAGCAGGTTTTTTAAAGTAAACAATATAGAATTGTTAACCATGCACAGTAAGTACTGTGTAAGTACTGTACAGTAGAGCTCTGGGGGTCATTCGTCTTCCGTGACTGAAACATCCGTGCCCTTTGATCAATACCTCCCTAGCAGGGCTTGTTAATGTGAATCATGAATATGGATTACCTAAGAGCACTTGCCTAAAGTATTGCTTCCAAGAGGAAAAAAAGAGGGCAAAGGAGAAAGAGAAGTCTGAGTAACAATTTCAAATGAGGAACCATTCTTCATTTTGATTTATCCTACAGCAAGTCGTTGCGCCAACAATACCAAAAATGTAGAGATAACTTTAAAATCAGAACCAAAACAAATATAAGAACAGTGCTTGAAACTTTGTTCTGAAAAAATACAAGATATCTCTCCACCTGCCCCAAAAGAAAAGCAATGTACCAAAAGACCCACAGAAAACTCCAGAACAGCGTGGCACCAGAAAGCTTCCATAACAGCCACATCTGAATTATCCAGGCTACAAATGTGTATCCAGATTCTGACATCTGCAATTGTGTTTTGAGAAACTGGAAGATGAAGAGGCAGAAGGTGGAAGGGAAACATAGCTCACTGCCAAGATCCAAACAGGGGTTGCCAAGAACAAACACACTCAGTTTCCTGGGAGATTCCATCCTGCCAGAATGCTGGATAACCTGATGGTAGAATATACGGCCTGCATACTTTTCAAGGACTATTATCAAAGCCAGAGCAACACATTACCTTTAATAGCATATGTGTCCTCGACATCAGTCACATCAGATCAAACTGTAAGCTAGTCACTGCACTTGCTCCTATAATGGGGGACTCCTGAGTCTTTCTGAGCAGGAGTTAGTAATGTCTTTCCAGGAGGGTTAGGAGGTAAATGTTCCATGTATTACAGGCCATGTCATCTGTCAAAATTATTGAACACTGATAATGTGATACAAAAAATCCATATATTGCATATATGATAGAACATGACTGTTCCAATAAAATTTTATTTACAAGCACATAAAACTATATCTAATTTACATGCTACAGTTTAGACAATAGTTACTAGCTCAAACTCACCCCTAGAATAGCTTATCCATTGTTCACGATGAGCGTTACTATAGGCAAGGATTTTGGAATCATGTCACATACACACAATCACTCATATCAACTCTCAAATGTAATACTTTATGGCTACAAATTTTTTGAAACACCTCCTATAGAAAACATGAGGTACAGCCTCTTCTCATGGATGGACATAGCCTCTGTGACTGCTTGTCCAATGGAACGCAACAGAAAGGTTGATATGCTGGGCTCTTACTGACTTGCCAGCTTCTATTTCCGGTTTAGGAGATCACTTGCTCATGGAATCCATGCTGTGAGGACATCTAAACAGAAAGTTCATGAAGAGCCATCAAGGCCTCTGGAGCCACCCCAAACCAAGCTCTCCACCTGTCCTTAAATAAGCTCCCATGAGATCTTCAACGAATTCTGCTCTGTGCTGTCCAGATGCAGATCAGAGGAGCTCTGAAAGGTCCTGAGAAACAGCCAAAGCACTAACTAAAACAGCCTGTGTCCCTGAAGACCCAAGTAGAGCAGAGACAACATCCCTCCTAACCCATACTCACACGCATCTTGTCTGCCTCCAACACTGCCAATCTGCATCCAAATATATATCCAGAATTGGCAAACTCCAAAAAAAAATAGACAAGTTAGGAAAATGAGTCACTCTGGACAAACATTACAGCAAGAGACTTAGTTTCAAGAAAGGGAAACAATTCATAATGTTTTGGGTTTTGGGGGTGTTCCATGAGTGATTGACTGTGAATCTGAGCTATCTATATTCTAAAGCTTCAATAAGTGCAGATTATTTACAAAGCTGAGCTTATAAGGAGCTGAATAGACGCACTTGGAGAAACGAGGTTCTTCCCAGAGCTCCATTAAAGAAAGCAAATAGAGGCACTTGGTCCTGATGTGGCTTGATGTACCAGAGTGGGTTGGTACTAGGACTGGCAGGGGGGGGGGGGGGTGGATATGGGGGAAGTGGGTGGGAGGATGGAAATGGGAAGAGGGAGGAGGATTGAAATGTAAAATAAAAGGATAATTTTTTTTTTATTCTTAAATAGAAAGAAAGAGAGAGAGAAAATAGTCAGGCATTTAACCCTGACCAAGCACTCGGGAGGGCTTCTCCACTGTCTCCATTAACTATATTGTCTAAAGCTGGCAATGACAGGGTTTCTCTATATAGCCCTGACTGTCCGGGAACTCACTTTATAGACCACCACCACCTAGCCTCAAACTCAGAGATCTATCTGCCTCTGCTTCCCGAGTGCTGGAATTAAAGGTGTGCACCATCTTTTATTTTTTAAACTATGTGTATATGGGTGTCTATATAGGCAAATATGCACATATGAGTGCAGGTACAGGTGCCTATGGAGTCCAGGAGAGGATATTGGATCCCCTGCAACTGGAGTGAGCTCATTGTAATCCACACAATGTTAGTGCTGGGAACCCACCTTGAGTCCTTTGCAAAAGTAGTAACCACCATCACTCCAATCCCTACGTCTATTTTATACCGAAGTAACGTCTCAGTATACACATAGCAAAATATATGAGAGAGCTCATACACTTCTGTCAACAGACCATAACCCCAAAGCAAATCTATCCTGCTGCTTACTTCCATGTGGTTGTTGAGTTAAAAATGGTTTTCACATTTTTAAATAGTTGAAATTAAATGAAAAAAAAGAAGTTTAATGATAAGTTAAATTATGTGAAATTTACATTTCCATGTCTCTGGTGTTCTGGAACACAGTGATGCACAAATGATTGACAGAGATCAATGGGTGCATGCAACAGAGAACATTTAGTTCACAAAGTCTAAAATACTCTCCCTGTCAGACATTTAAAAAACAGCTTTCTGACCTTTGCTAGATTGCTGTGCTTCATTAACCCTTTATCTTGAGTTAACTTATCAGATTAGCCCTCCCATAACAAACCATCCAGTGTGCAGAGTGGTAAAAAACCAGACATGGGGTAGCACAGAGCTCAAGAGGAGAATGTATTTCCCAGGGAGTAAATTACAGTGAGTGGTCTCAGGGAATGCTCAGAGTAAATGACAGTACAGCATTCAAAGCATCCTAGGTGAGAGCCACTAGGCACTTGGGAGAAGGTTATTGACCTATGGATACAACTTGGAGTGAGGATAGAAGAAGAAGAAGAAGAAGAAGAAGAAGAAGAAGAGGAGGAGGAGGAGGAGGAGGAGGAGGAGGAGGAGGAGGAGGAGGAGGAGGAGGAGAGTGTAAGACAATAATTTAAATGTTCCTTAAATTACCCTCAATTTATAATCATATCTGGTGGCTGAAATATTTTCTTAAAGCAAAATAAATAAAATATTTATCATGATTTATTATGACAAAAAAGGGTCATGGATAGAGTTCTTTTTAATGTCTTAAGAAAGAAATCTAAATGATAAACAAGTCATTTCATCCCAGGACAACATTCAGAGATTGGTAAAATGTACTAATTTAGTCCCACATTCATGCAGCTTCAGATGACTATCCCCAGGCCTGCTCCCTCAGTGAAGAAAACGGCTACTGATGTGCATATGGGTATTGCTGGGGCCCCCTCCTCTTTACCTGCTGCTTTGTAGGAAACCAGTGTCTCATTTTGGACCTCCATGAAGCAGAATCAACAGGAAAACAGCAGCTTCAAAGATCCATCACTCAGGCCTTGAACTTGGCTTTGGTGGGGCCCAGGAAGGCCAGCTGCAGATTGGGAAAAGTCTTTGTTCTTGTTCCCTCCTCTAGCTTGACATCAGCCCAGAGCATGGCCTGCACAGTTGGCATACACTGGCACACTTGGAATCAGGTCAATTAACTTCTAGATTTGTTCTTGGTAATCTTTCTGTTTAAACACTTGGGGAAAGCGTCAAAGTAACAATAATAATTCAGGTACTTTTACTAAAATAATGTTACAGAGAATTGGCATCAGTTCAGATTTTAACCTTGGAGACAAGGAAGGAAATTTCTAATATTGTTCCTCTCCAACCTGTCTTCAGACACAGCCCCATATTCTTTCATAAAACGCCCTCCAACCAGTGTCTGCTCTCACTGAACCCCTATCACAATAATTGTTTCCAATCACACAGTCACAGCCTCTCTAAAGAACCCCGAAAGGGACTGGAAAGATGACTCAGTAGTTAAGAACACTGACTGTTCCTTCAGAGGACCTGGGTTCAATTCTCAGCACCCAACATCGCAGCTCACAGCTATCTTAACTCTGGCTCCAGAGGCTTGGACACCCTCACACATACATACATGCAGGCAAATTACCAGTGAACATGAAATAAAAAATAAATAAAAATTTAAAAACAAAAATAACCCTGAAAGGGACTGGAGAGATGACTCACCAGCTCAGAGCACTTTCTGCTCTTGCAGAGGAACAAGGTTAGGTTCCCAGCATCCACTTGGCTACTTATAGCTGTAACTCCAGGACTTGGGGAATATGGTACCCTCTTCTGGTCCTCTTCAGCACTGGCATATCAGCACCAGGTATGCACACAGTACACATATCAGATGCAGACGAAACATTCATGAACATAAAAAATAAATCTTTTTTTTTAAATCTTGAGAAATCTCCCAAAAACATATTCTTATTAAGAAAATTTTTTAGAAAGCTAGTAATCATTTAAAGCCATCAAGGAGTTTAATAAGGACAATGGGAAGTACTACCTCAAGTGGGAGGAATGCTTTAGATGATATTAAAGACTTGAGCATGAAGTGATCAATGACACAAAAATTCATCACATAAGGTCTGGTGATGAAAAGGGTATGGATTTAGGACTGGAGAAAAACACAGACATAACTGTCTCCAGCGGGTCATTTTTCTAATGGTGTAGGTGGCAGAGTCACCGGTTAGTTGTTCCCAAACTCCCAGTCTAAGGGTCGCCTCAGATCCCTTCTAGTGAGTCTTTCTGCCATCTTCATCTTCCCTAGAACAGGAACCAACAAAACATTTCACCCAGCACCCATGATAAATGCACTGATTCTAGGATTTTCTTAGACAGGCACAGCCTGGTATTTACTCTAAAACTTATACCAGTTGCAGACAAGTTTTCAGTATTCTAGATGATGCATTGAAAATGAAGTTTCCCACCTTGGTTGGCGAGATTCAAAAACATTTGTGGTTCTCTATGAGCTCCAGCTCCATTCCCTCTAACTTAGAGGGATGATCCATTCACTAGCCCACACCATCTCCTGTCTTCTGTGTGCAGTTAGTGAGGAGGTGGAAACTCAAAGGAAAGCTTTTGAAGTCCTATGTGTCTACAGTTCTCTCTTCTCTGCAGCTGTACCCCTGAGAACTCCTATTACTTGATCTCACTAAGTTCCTGCTTCATTTCCTTACTCTCTGAAGCTCAGGACCACAGGCCCTTCCCCTGTGAGCTAAAGCAAACACAGGACTTATGGCCTTTCCTTATTGGTATCATGCTCTTGGATGCTTTGTCCAGTTTTGGTTGTCCATGTAAAAGGGCAAATCCTGTTCTTGCTACTCCACCTTTGGCTATGTAAAAGTCGGCAATACAATCACTGACTTCTATAAAGAAATATGGACAGTTTGACCAAGCCATCTCAGATGTGAAATTTCTGCAAATCCACCATCTAAATCAGTCCCTGCTTTAAATGAATACAGCTAACTCTGAAGTCCACCCAAGGCTACAAGAAGAAAATGACCACCCTGTAACCTCCTTAAAAATATGCTCATTTTACACTCCTCCATTGCTGGTGGGAGTACAAACTTGTACAACCACTTTGGAAATCGATCTGGTGATAACTTAGAATTCAGAATATTTCTAACTCAAGACCCAGCCATACTACTCCTGAGCATATACCAAAAAGATTCTTCACCAAAACCACAGCTTTATTTGTAATAGCCAGAAACTGCAACCAAAGTTTGGATTAAAAAAAAAAAAAGTGGTACATTTACACAATGGAATACTATTCAGCTATCAGAAACAAGGAAATCATGCAATTTGCAACCAAATGGATGGAACTAGAAAAGCTCATCCTGAGTGAGCTAACCCAGATCCAGAAAGATACACATGGTATGTACTCACTAATAAGTGAATAGTAGCCATATAGCACAGGACAACCAACCTACAACGCACAGACCCAAACAGGCAGGAAGCTAGCATAACTATCCTATAAAAAACTCAACCCAGCAGCAAGTCATGGATCCTGTTGCCTGTTAGTGGAACACATTACCCTAGCTGGGCTGCCATATCAGCCCCCAGTACAAGAGGGAGCTCTTAGCCCTCATGTGACTGATGAACTGAAGGAGGTTGATAACTGGGGACTCCTCTCATCTGAGGAGAAGGAGAGGACAGAGATGGGGAAGAGCGAAGGAGGGAGGACAGAAGGGACCTGGAGGGGAAGAAGGAGGAGACTTTGATTGAGATGCAACTTGAAAAAATAAATTAATAAAAAATTTTTGTTGAAAAAATTGCTCATTTTATGTCCAGCATGGTGCACACCTCTAATTCTAGCACTCGGGATGCAGAGGCAGGTGGATCTCTGTGAGTTCAAGGCCAGTCTGGCCTACAAAGTATATCCAGGACAGCTACAGCTGTTACACAGAGAAACCCTGTTTAAAAAAAAAACAAGAAAACAAAAGGAAAAAGCCATGCTTATTTTACAATGCAGTTATTGTTGTGGGTGGAGCTGTGGGTTGAAGTCCTACTTCCAAAAAGGTACAGAATTAGATCACTTAGCTGGTTTGCCACTGTACAAAAACCCTTCCTGGCTTCCTTCACAAAACAAGATTTATATCTTATCTTAACTTTATCAGATAGATAAGCATGTACATTCAGTCTAAAAGAAATAGGATCTGTGGGCTAGGAAAGGGTTACATAGGGATGTGGTTTTGATATTTTCACTGTAGAATCACTGAACTTCCCATATATTATCTTTAAACATATACCATAATTTATATTGCATACCACTGACTGACAATAAACCATAAAAACATTACTCAAAGCATCAAAGAAGGATTAAATGGAACCTAAATAGTAGCCAGTGTGATCTGTCACATCTAATTGTCTAGTGTGTGACTGTACCCTATGTCTTTCTGCTAGGTTTTCAATATAAGCTGCACAATAATTATCTAGGAACAGTTTTTTTTCTTTTTTTTTTATAAGTACTTTATTTTTTTTTCAAGTTACATCTCAGTCGCAAACCCTTCCCTATTCCCCCTTCCTGTCCCACCCTTCCACCCTCTTCCCCCCCCCCAACAGCTTCTCTTTTCATTCCAACAAATGGTTCTTTCTCTTATAACAGTAAATTCTATACAAAACAGCAGAATTAAATATGCCACATTTATGAGAGTTAAATGGCCCAGTATACCTTCCCAATGTCCAGTTCATACATATTTGGCCCCTGACTTTTACCTTCTACCTTCTAACCATCTCCATGAGTTTAAAGTTCTATAACTGACTTAGTTTTCATACTAACTTGCATCACTATTATAACCATCTTCTTAGATCTAGAACGCCCTCTTGATTCCTAAACAACTCAAAATTTAGCTATGAGACTCAAGCTGTCGATTCTTCAACCACCGCAGAGAGCTGAGAAGGATACATATATCTGATTGTATAGGAAGTGCAGGGCCTGCAGCTTCCAATACTAAGAAATGACAAACCAGTGACTACCTGGACAGTTCCCATTTTCTCTCCATACGTTCCAGAATCAGTCTTCAGCCTTTTGGTCCTGTTTCTCTGACAGACATTTATTGTAGAGCAGGGATTGTGAAGGACTAACCTACCCTGTCTTGGCAGAGCTAGGCTGTCGACTTCCCTGCTACCAAGTTTTGTCCTTTTTGGACAGCAGTCTGTCTGCAGTTGAAGCATGGAGTTTTTACATGCCAAGAGATAGGCTTGCCACTAATTCAACCATCTCACACTGGAGATTCTTCGATGCTTTTCTTCTACTTGGAGTAGAATAGGGGGTGCTGTCAGGAGCTGATATGTCACGATATCAAAAAAAAATCTTAATTTAAGACCACATCTTTGAATGCCATATTCTGCAGATCTCTTGGGGTTTTTGAAGATGCCCTATCTATCTCTTGTATTTAGATAAGCAAATGTTGCTTGTCTCTTAACAACTTGATTACTTAGTAGCTTAGAGAATATCTGTGATAGACTGTCTTAGTAGCTAACAAGGTGACATGCATGCATGACTAGGAGTTTGTTTTTCTTAACTATCCTAAACAGTTTAAGACGGTTGGTATCAAGAGGCCAGAGCTTCACATTTGGACGCAATATTAAGATTGTATTGGGCCGCATAGGCATTGATCTTTGTATATTGATACAAAATTAAGAGTATAATTAGCCACATTTGAATAGATCTTTGTATATTGAAACAAAATTTAAGGTAACGCTTCCTAATGGTATCGTACCTAGAGATACTTAAAAATGAAATGTGAAGCTCTGGCCTCTAGGAACAGTTTTTTTAAATACACGTAAGCAGGTCACAACACAGCTCAATTAAATGAACAACCTGGGGTGGGGGGGGTGAGTCTTCACATTGCTACATTTGGAAAGTTCTTTTAGAGAATGTAACACGAAGCCAGCGTTGACAACTAATGCCTCTAGTTCACTGGGAGAGACTTTCCAACGTCCAACATTCCCAAGTGGGTAAAGAGCAACACCAAGATGCACAAGGCAGTCCCAGCAGCCATAGCAACTGTTCTTGTATCTGTCATTGTTCCAGTAGCCAGACATCCCACAGAATAGCCCTGAGTCACCAACTCCTATCTCCCATTACTACACATTTCTCCCCATCACACTTTTTTGTAAGTTCAGCCTGGAAGAGCAATGTCCTTGATGACAAAATGCAAGGTCTAGAACTGCAGAGACCCATCAAAGCTCACCAGCACTGTGTGCAACGATCGACACATACTAGCTTACACCGTGCTTAGGCTGAAGTGTGTCCCAAATGATCCAAGGTTGATGAGTTAGCTCTATGAGAAGTCGCTAGAATTTTTTTTTTATGAGAATTACTCTAGAAGTCTTCATGAGGAAATCTGGAAGCTCCATTTTCAGTGTTTTCCTTTCCACAGCTGAATTCATTAAAAAGTAGGGAATCCAAACTAATATTCCTTAAATATACAATATCACATTGAAGATCTGCTAACCATCAACAGATGTGTTACACAGTGGTTTTCTTTGGACAGAATTTAAGCTATTTACTCTGCAAAGCCTTCTTGCTACTTTAAGGTGTCAAGAGCCCAATGCATAGTTAATTTTAGCACTTGCACTGCTGTAGCTTTTTAAAATATAATTTAGGCAGCTTAGCATATTTCCCCATGCAACTTGCCTCCTGAGGATGGTCCTTTCTGTCCTCCTTTCTTCTCATTTCTGCCATCCATTTCAACAATGATATTATTTGAGAAATTATGATACAGGGCTACTGAGGTGGCTCAGTGGATAGAGATGCTTGCCACCAGACCTTGGCAACCTGAGTTTCATCCCCCAGAAACCATGTACACACACACACACACACACACACACACACACACACACACACACACA